>VZRO01007695.1:454071-612821 GCA_013397915.1 Daphoenositta chrysoptera | reverse complement strand
CGCGCAGGTGCCGCGGGGCGGGGCCGGCGCCTCCGCCTTGGCGGCGGGGGAGGCGCCGGGAGCGGGCGGGCCCGAGGCCGCCGCCCCTGAGGGAGCTCCTCCCGGCCGCAGGAGACGCCGGGATGAGCAGTCCCGTTCCCTGCTGGGGGAAGGCTGGGCAACACCGCTGCTTTCTAGAGTTGGGAGGGCGAAGCCCGCCGGAAAGCGTTACCGGTGAGACTTGTCCTTCGTCTCCTCCTCGTGGGTATGTGCCCCAGCCGAGCAGCAGTTGCGGCACATCCAGAGGAGGGCCACCAAGTTGATAAGAGGAGCACCTCCCCTACCAAGACAGGCTGAGGAAGCCGGGGCTGTTCAGCCTGTAGGAGAAGAGATTGTGTGCAGATCTCACAGCAACCTTCCCGTATCTCAAGGGGGCCTGCAGGGAAGCTGGAGAGGGACTCTTTGTCAGGAACTACAGTGATAGGACAAGGAGTAAGGGGTTCAAATTGAAAGATGGGAAATTTAGGTTAGGCATTAGGAAAAAATTCTTTGCTGTGAGGACGGTGACACACTGGAACAGCTTGCCCAGGGATGTTGTGGATGCCCCATCCCTGGCAGCATTCAAAGCCAGGCTGGATAAGGCCTTGAGCAGTTTGGCCTAATGGGTGGTGTCCCTGCCCATGGCAGGAGAGGTGAGACTAGGTGATCTTTAAGGTCCATTCCAACCCTTTAACATTCCATGATTCTATGATAATAATCCCCAAAATCCAAAAAAAAAAAAAAANTTAAGAATACAGCCCCAAAACCAAAAAAAAAAAAAAAAAAAAAAAAAAGGATGTAAGTTGCTATTGTGATAATGCTGAGAGCTTCTAAGACCACAAAGGAGCCTATGGAAGTTTGATGGCTTACATCTGCATCTTAAATATCCAAGAAACATACTCAAAATCTATGGCAGGCTGTCCTGTCCTCTGCACTACTACCTATCTGGCCAGCCCCAGGCTCCGGATGGAAGCGTGGCACTGTGTTCAAGCTGGTGATGTGCGTAATAGCTGATGTGACTGCTGGGAAGCTGAATTCTGGGGAGCATGCCTGGTGAGAATTGTCACTCGAGCATCTGTTGCTGAATAAGAAGAGCCAAAAATTGGGATTGTTGAAGGTGTTTCATGGGATAACGTATGTAAAATAAAACAATTTTTACTATGAGAGCAAGAAGAGTAATTTTGGATTGGGAGTTGACATCTGTTTCTAGCTTGAGTTACTCCCTGTTAGAATGTTTTTTTAGTGGGAAAAGGAATCGTACTTACTTGAAGGTCAACGTGTCTTTTTTTTTCTCTGAGGCAAAAGAAGACAAAATAAAATTACAACATTAAGTTGTAACATGGATTGTGGATTGCAAGTCTACTGTGTGTTTTCACCAAATAGCCTTGGAAAGGAGTTACTCTATTTTTCTTATTCCACATGCTCACTATAGCATATGAATTTCACTGCACCTGAGAGGAAACATACAGAATGTTATTCTACATAGGCAATTAACATTTTTCTGAAGGACATTTTAGTTTTATGCTAATTAGTTATACTTCTGTGCTCTTATGTCTAAGAACTTGGAGCCAGGCAGACCTACCTGAATAATAAGCCCAGCTAAAATGTGATTAAATGTTGTCTGTGAAAGTCTGAGAGAGCAAAAGGAAAGAGACAGGCTCCTCTTGTAACCTAAAACACACATAGAAAAGAAAGGGAAGTAGTTCCAGCAAGGCTGGAGAAGCACTTTTTTTCTCTTTTTAAAGGTTTGTGCTGATGAATAAGAATTTGTCCTAAAACGACTTTGTCAAAACAGGGTGTTGTCCCTGTGTTGGAAAGCAGGCAGTTGTCTCCTATGTGTGCAAGCAGCTGCTCACAGTTACTGAGCACTCCTCCTGCTGTCACTTGGGCATCTCATGCTTTCCTAGGCTGAGTAGGAGCTGTTTGCTTCCCTGGTTTTGAGAGTGGGAGTAGAGGGAATCTTAGCAGGGAATCTTAACTGTCCACAGGAGTAAAAACTGTCTTCTTGCAAAGAAAGGGAGATACAGAGATGAGCACAAACAAGGGATTTTCTCCTTTGCTTACCCTTTTTTCAGGTCATTGCTGGATGCCAAGCTGCTGCTCTAGTGAACACTGCCCATAACTTGCAAAAACCATCCCCTGCTTAGCCAGCGGCAAATTGCTCTCCCTTGCTAGCATTCAGTTATTTCAGTAATGTGGGCGGTCCTATCCAGCATCCAAAGCTAGCTAACTCCAAACAGTTATTAGGTAAGCCTGGAAAGGACTCAGATGTTCCTCATGCACTTTTAAAGTGACCATGGGATAGTTAGACTCAGAAAGCACACTGGGGTTAAAATGTTAAAATTTGGGTTTAACCAACCATAGGATAACGGCAACATAATCCCACTAGCCTAAGGGTTATAGCCATGGCAGATTTGAGGCAATCCTCTCTTACCAATATTCCACTTCTTTCTTTAAACATTTGAGGATGACTGTATATTCTCCCTGCCCCCAATTTTTACTCTCTGTGACACTGGAGTTCAAAAATTCCCCCTCTCCTCAGAAAAGGGGGGATAGAATCTGGGGGGGAGGATGAGGTGGGGTTTCAGTGGAAAGGGTAGACTACAGATATTGGAACTCCTTTGGATTTTGATTAAATTTGCATCCATTCTAGATTACTGGTCTCTGCTTTCCTGATCTATATCCTGAAGGATATGAACAGAAATTAGTGAAAAGCTCTTCCAGAACAGGTTTTGTAATTTAGGTAATGGAAAAAAATAATGCGTGATGGATGCCAGTTCTTTTTTCACTGCTGATTTTTCTTGGGCTTGGTTTATATGAATGATTTTACTGAAAGCACTCTGGTATAAACATCAGTGTGAGAGAAGAAATGGATGCTTCATTCCCAGCCATTGAAAGTTTAGATGTCTTTGTCAGAAAAAATAGTAGTAAATAGGTTGGCTGGCTTTGATCTTCCTGTACTTTGATGTTTTGCCTGCCAGGGTTTGAAGGGTTTATGTGTAGTTTGAGTTTCGGATGGGAAAAACTAGGACTAGCAACCAGTGCACAGTTGCATGTGTGAGCTGTAATGCACAGAATTAGGTTAGGGACTGCAGGTCTGGTGCCAGGGGCTACAGTGTAAATGATGGATGAAAACCAAGGAGAAAGCTGTGTAAATGGTTGTTCCAAAGGAGCTCACAAATATCAATGCATTCTAATGGTTCTGAAATATGTTTGAAAATCCTGATGTCATCATAGAGTAACTATTGAATTCAGTTGAGGATTCCAGCTCAAAATGGAATGATTTTCCCTCCCTTTTTCTTTTCTGTTTCAGCTTGTTTTCCATTAGCTTCATTTCACAACAGGGTCACACACACGGTTAGCTTGGAACGAACGCCTTTAAGACATTGGGTCGGATCTTTCTCCCCACAAACACACTCAGCTCCCCTGTTACTTGGCTGTGACCTTTTGCTCTGTGTCATGCCCAGATTAGCTCTGAACATCTCTGAGGGCTGGAGATTCTGCAATGCACTCTGGGGAACCTGTTTGTACATTTGGCCACATTCATTGTGAAGAATATTTTCTTATTATCTATTTAAAATTACTTATTTCACCCATTTCCTCTAATTTGGTTCTGCACCTCGTAGGGGAGGGCTCTGTCCCCACCCATTCTGTAACCACACATCAGGTACTCTGCAACTAGATCCCTGTTAGCCCCTGTCCTCCTGGGTGAGCAAACCCAGCTCTCCCAGCCTTTCCTTCTGTGTCATCAGCCGTGTGCCACTGACCTTCCAGGAGCCCTCCGGACTCCTTCCAGTATGTCAGCGTCTGTCTTGTCTTGGGTTGTCCCAAACTGGACAAAGTATTCCATATGTGCTCTCACAAGTGGTAGAAGGAGCGGAAGAATTGCTTCCCTTGTCCTAGTAATGACCCGTAATTAGTGCATGATTATTGAGTCTGTGTCCAGTCATCCCCATGGCACTTTCAAACTTGTCTCTGCTTTGAAGAATTGTGTCTTAGTCACTCTTACTAAGGTATGACTTTGAACATCCATCTTCCCTTTTCCTGAATATTTTTCAGATCTATAACTGCAATAAGATTTCTCAACAAGAAATAACTTTCTTGTGTGGTTCTAGGCACATCATCTCTGCATTTGTTTGATGTAGGAACAGATCACAGATTTGAACAGTTTCACAGCACTGCTCTGTGGTTTCCTTTTGTAATAATTTCTAAGGACTGATTTCCTTCTTTTTTTATTTTTCTTTTTTTTTTCCTGTAACTAATGAAATGTCACCATTTTGTCCCTAAGTGCTAATGTTCACTTCAGAGCCTGCCATGCAGCTCATTCTGGTATTGGGTTTCCCGTCACCTCACCCTCCTCACTTTGTCTACTTGGAATTTACTTGCCATTTCATTGGACAATCATTCAGTTTTGTAAAGTCATGCAATTTGTTTTTAGTCTGCCCTTATCCTGACTTTCCTGAGTAACTCGATGTCATCACTAAACTCTAAACTTGCTCTTCATCATTCTTCCAGTTCAGTGTTCAATAGGTTGAAGATCTTAGAGCCTCTCCTGAACCTCAGGAATTGTCTCCTTCCTTTGTTTGGAATGGATTGTTTGCTCTTTCTGTCTGTTCCCTATCTTCTGGCCAATTATTTATCTACATCAGGATTTCTTATGTGGATACATAGCTTCTTTTAAGCCTTAGGTGATGGACTTTGCCAAAACCCTTTTTGAAATCCAGGTAAACCAGACTGCCCTCATTCAGAGAACTGTCAAAGAACTTCAGCAGAGTTCAAGTGCAGAGCTCTATAAATCAGAACCTATGCTGCCTCTTCCCAATAGATCATATTTCTTCAGGTGTCCACTAATTATATGCTTTATTATAATATTGAGTAGCTTACATAGAAGTCTTTAGTTGCCTAGATCCCTTAAAACTCTTTAAAGACTGGTGCCATTGGTGACATACATGCCATGCACTTTTAGTCAATCCTATTTCATCCTGAAGCTTCATGCATGCTTTTGTGGAATTTCTCCTGCATCTTTTCACTAAACTCTGATAACTTTTCTAGTTACCGTTTAAGTGTAGAGTAACTTTCCAATTAAAAATTGGGAAAGTTTTCTCCTTTGATGCATGCCCTCTTACCTTTGCAGCATCCCTAAGGTCTTTATTGAGGAATTTGTTTGAAACTACATCCCAAGCTCTTTGTTCTTTTATTTAACTGTAATATCTCATAATATTTAACTGTGGAGCAGGAGCGCATTAAGTGTTGTCCTGTGATATGCAAAATACAATTAGGACTGTGACACATCTTTAAAGTATTTTACGTACAAGTCTGTGCATTTCAAAATGCTCTTGTGTTCCACTGAAATATTTGTCTGTCGGGCAGTTGGAATACATGGCACCTGATTGACCTCATAAGCTCAAACTATGTGGTAGCTTGACCGTGGCTGTGTGCCAGATGCCCACACAGCCACTCCATAACTCCCCTCCTTAGCAGGACAGAGGGGAGAAATTATAATGAAAGGCTCAGCAGTCAAGATAAGGACAGGGAGAGATCACTCACCAGTTACTGTCATAGGCAAAACAGACTCAATGCTGGGAAATTAGTTTAATTACCAATCAAACCATGAGAAATAAAACCACATCTTAAAACCGTCTTCCAAACACCTTCCCCCCACGCCTCCCTTCTTCCTACGCTTGACTTTACTCCTGACTTCTTCTCATCCTCCTCCTCCCCACAGTGGTGCAGGGGAATAGGGAATGGGGGCTGCAGTGAGTTCATCACGCATTGTCTCTGCTGCTCCTTCCTCCTCGGGGGAGGACTCCTCACACTCTTCCCCTGCTCCAGCACAGGGTCCCTTCCATGTGCTGCAGACCTTCAGAAGCAGGCTGCTCCAGAGTGGGTCCCCTGTGGGGTCACAAGTCCTGCCACTAAAGCTGCTCTAGCGTGGGTTTCCCACAAGGTCACAGCTTCATTTGGGTATCCACCTGCTGCAGCATGGGGTCCTCCATGGGCTGCAGAGGAACAGCTACACCCTCATGGGCTGCACCATGAGCTGCAGGGGAATCTCTGCTGCAGTGAGGGGAGCACGTCCTCCCTTCCTTCTTCACCGACCTTGGTGCCAGCAGTGTTGTTTCTCCCACATGTTCTCCTTCCTGTCCCCCCACTGCTGTTGCACAGCGGGTTTTTCCCCTTCTTAAATATGTTATCCCAGAGGTGCTGTCACCGTCACTGATGTGCTTGGCTTTGGCCAGCAGCTGCTCTGCCTTGGAGCTGGCAGGCATTGGCTCTGTCAGCGTAGGGAAAGCTTCTGGCAGCTTCGCACAGAGGCCACCCCTGTAGTTCTCCTCCTTCTTCCCCCTGCCACTACCAGAACCTTGCCATGCAAACCCTATACGAGGTGCATCATACCTGGTGGTATGAGATGAAAAATTTAACACAAGTGACAAAAATATATGAGTGTTGATGCTGCTTTTTATTCAGAAAAGTCTGTATTTGGGATTTTTTTTCCTCACTGCTAGAGATTATGCTTCTTAATGCCCATGATTTCAAAGCTTTAAGAGCAGAACTCAACAATGAAGCAATGTATGGAAGAATAACGCTTTGATTTTATATTTTCTGTAATAGAGATCATGATCAGGAAGCTCTGATATCTCCCACGTCAGACATTCCCTTTTGTTTGGTAAAAGTGTGCAGGGACAGTAATAAATATTCCATGCTCAAATGCAGTGTTGTTCTTTTTTGAATCCAGGTTTTATAGAATTGAGCTAATGTAGCAAATATATACCCTTATTTTAGCAACTATAGACATTTACATGTCTTGAGTTACTAGAAAGAATAGTATTTCTGATGTAACTGTTTAGGAATTGGGAAAAGGGAGTTTATAGAAGAAAATGTATGGCTCAACATTTATGGTCAAAGCCAGTTAAGCTACTTAAAACAAGTGGTTTTAGCCCAGAAATAGCACTGTACAGCAATCTCATAAGATATTTATGCAACAATTTATAGGTGTTTAAGACCAAACTATGTGGAACACCAAATAATGTTGATCTTCTTGTCTGTATAATCATGCCATGTAGAAGATCAGTAACAATAATTGATTTTCATGGATCTAATTTTGGACCTAATTACTGTAATCTCTTAGATGGCATTACCTGTTTGATTATATGTGGTGGAGAGTTGATAATGACTTTATAGGTTTAGCTCCACTCCTCAGTCAACTTTGCCTGAGAGCAGGCCAAGCAGGCCAGCAACCTTTTTTTGAATCTAGTAATTGTGTAGAATTTATGAAACAGGTAAGCTCATACAGGAGCTGTCATTGGCGAGGAAGAATCAAAATCACTGTGAATCAGCAAGTTTGGACATTTTGGCTTTATTTGTAGAAAGAGTGCTCTAAGTAAAAACATTAGTATTGTTGTAAAACTGTACAATGCCTTTAAATACTGCAGAAAAGAATTAGATGCAGTTAATTATTGACTTTATGAATTTCCTTTTTAGATGCAGCAATGTGAGTGATTTGTCAGAAGCTGATGTTTGGCATTGTGCATGGTTTAGAAGCTGTAGCTCAAGAGATCAAGATTCTCGAAGTGGGAAGAAGCGTGGGACATGGCAAACTGACAGCAGTTGAGCATGGAGAAGGTTTGCTGTCCAAGCAGCCAGAACTGCACCCCCAGCGGCTTCCAGGGAGAGTACTACAAACAGTGGTAGGGAAAGCAGAGGCTAGATGAGGGCAGATTATGTATCTGTGATTTGGCAAGGGTCAGTACTAAAGTGGTAATTTCATTTGAGCGTAAAAGGTAGAAATTCTTTGTGGCAATCCGTGGAAAGGACACATGGGTGCAATGTTAGGTTTAGTAAACTGAGAAGTTCCCAGTGAGGAGGGACTAAGTAATGCCTAGCTAGAGAAAACTGGATACTGGCACTAGATATCTGATTGTGGTAGCATGGATGGGGAAATACTGCAAATGTACTATGAATATTGGTCTCTTAGATTCTTAAATATGTTAGATTAGTAAGTAAGTTAGGCCTATAAGTGAGTTACTGCCACGTCTGCAGTAAATTCAGTACAATCTTTTGTTAAATTGTTTAAATTAAGCTATCAATTAAGTGCTGTTAAATTTAAACACTGTTCAAACCTGTAGGCCTAAACCACTGGTCACATCTGAGACTAAACTTGGCAAAGGGGTCCACTCTGAACCTTGTGACCCATGGTTAGGTCTTCCTCATTCCTTTTTATCCTTACCCTTTCTCATTCTTACCCTTTTTCCATCCCCAGCCTCCATGTGGATTACTTTTGGTTGATTTTAGGTTTAGATTTATTGATTTCATATTTTAGTCCGATTTTTTTCTGTGTGCTTTAACCATATAGTAAATAGTAGGGCAAACTTTTAAACGAATTTTGTCACACTTTAATTTGAAACCTGCTTTTGCTGGTACCTTTTAGCTGGTGATTCTTTGAGCGACCTGAGACAGTTTTTTGTGACAGGTGGAGAGCAAGAATAATGAGAAGACTTCCTTGCTGTTCCTTCTCCTACCCCAACCTCTTGATAAAGACCAGGTAAAATCATACTACAGGTGGAAGCTCTCGCTGTATAGTTCACTTCCTTGGATCGCTGCTGCCCTCTTCTGCTGGCTTCTCAGGGCTGCTGTGGTATGGGGCGTTTTTGTATTGCACCGAAGGCCTCGTGTGTGTGGCGATGTTTTGGGAAGTTGCGGAGTGAAATGCAGTGACTTTCCAGGGCTGGGCTCCACGAAGAATTAGTTTTATACAGGACGGTGCAGTCATATGTGGTTGGTACCCTTTTGTAGTTACTGCACAGAGTCGTAAATGATGTGGAGTGCATGTGCTGTGAGAAATAGTCTGTCAGCAGTGAAAAAGCCGACACTGTTCTGGCCATGTTTCTGTAAAATGGACTTGGGCCAGCATGACTGGCAGTGCTGTAGTGTGCCTGTGTTGGGCATTCGTGCTGCTGTGAGTACGTGTAATGCCTCAGAAACGTGGGGCTTGAAACACAGCTTTCTGATGCAACACTTTTTAAATTAACCAATTTCCTCTGCATAGCTTCTGTAATTAAGTTTATTAAGAATTCTGGCACCCTGACAAATGGATGTATTGTATTATGAGGCACAGAGAAAGTGCTAGACAGAAGCCTGAAGATGTAGGAGGAATTGAGGCATGGCCAGCTAAGTCCAGAGGAGGCCCACAAAGATGATTGGAGGGATGGAGCACCTCTTCTATGAAGACAGGCTTGGAGAGTTGGGGTTGTTCCACCTGGTAAAGGCTCCAGGGAAGCTTTAGAGCAGCCTTCCAGTACCTAAAGGGGACTACAAGAGAGCTGGAGCAGGAGTTTTTGTAAGACCATGTAATGACAGAACAAGGGGAAATCACTTCAAACTGAGAGAGGGCAGGTTTAGATTAGATATTAGAAATTCTTTACTGAGAGGGTGGTGAGGCACTGGAGCAGGCTGCCCAGAGAAGTTGTGGATGCCCCACATCTGGAGGTGTTCACGGTCAGGCTGGATGGGGGCCTGAGCAACCTGGTCTAGTGGAAGGTGTCCCTGCCCTCAGCAAAGGGGTTGGAACCAAGTGATCTTTAAGGTCCCTTCCAACCCAAACCATTCTGCAATTTTATGATTCAAGGGCATACTAAGATGAAGCTATACAATTTTATTTCCATTGCAGCTGACACTGTCCCCAGGCCTGACTGCATGGTTTCTGCCCAGCCCTGCAGGGTGCCTGGCTGGCTCCTGGGCTCTCCTTGGTGTGGCTGTATTCCACCAGGTGCAGTTCAAGGGTGCGGGAACCCAGTGTGTGCTCCCAGAGGGTTTTTGACAGAGTTGGTGTAGCTGCCTGAGGGTGGCAGATCTTCCAGAGGGGAGTGAGTGGCAGTACCACAACTGGGGCCAGCTCCAAGTGCATGGACAGGCATTCTCACTTCCAACCCCAGGTGTTATTACTATGTTGTATTTATTTTGATAATCTGTGTGTTCTTTCTGTTGAGTATCGACAATTATCTTTTTTTTTCTTTGACCCAGTAACAGTAATTGGACAAAGATTTGTGTGGCAGGTTGATAGACTTGGCATGAACAAAGAGCAGCTCTTCATTACAGTGATGTAGTGACAGGCACTTCTGTGTACTGAACAAGAGCAAACATCCCTCCTAACGGTTGACAGCATCCAGAAGTCAGTCAGGAGGCAAATGTATCAGGTAGTGGTGTCTGCTTCTCAAGACTGTGACCCTGTATAAGACTGTCATCAGGGGTTTTTTACCAATTACTAATTACAATGATGTGCAGGGACTTTTCTAAGCATGTTCACACATAGGCAAAATTGAACTTTTTTGCTATGCTGGCTGAAATGTACAAATTGTGTCATTCCAAGGATGCTTTGCTAGGAGCAGCTTAATTCTTTCTAAATAACTTGCATTTGGGAAAAATAAAAAAAAAAGTCAGTCTCAGATACTCTGTGTGTGTAACTATACATACTGAAGTTATAGTTTCTTTCATTCTTGTCTTCCTTAATTTAAGTTCACCTTTTCTGGGAGGGTGGAGATATGAAATTAGTAGTGTGATTTAGCAAGCCTTTAGGGACTGAAGGGTAGTGTCACAGACGGAGTGACAAAGTATCTGGCAGTGGGAGGAGGGTGGAGGATTCCTCAGAGCAAGCCTTGTAGTCTATAAAGGTTATGAACACTATGAGGGCAGTGCATGCTGCTCTGCCATGATGTGGCTGGCTAATAAAAACAAGCCATCTTTCACCAGAGCTACATAAATAGCAAAAGCTTTACTTGCACATTCCCTGTGGCATGGAATTGCTCAGCAGTCCTTCCCTCTCTGTCATATAAAGACACATTGCATGGACGAGGGCACTTGCCCCAGAACAACACGCAGCACATGCACCTTTCCAAGGAAAAGCACACACATACACACACATACACAAGTATGTAGCCTATGCTCTAGGCTTGACTCCTGAGAAGACAGATGAAATTAGGGTTTTGTTGCAAGTCTGACTCAGTATGAAATAGAAACAGAGCACAATACATATATTTTTCTTTATTGCTGGACTTTTTTTTCCCAGTAAGTAGGCATGATTCCTTAAAGGCTGAGGTTTTTAACAACAGTAAGGTTTTTCAGGTTTTTTTTTTTTTTTTTTTTTTTGCTGTGGACAAAAAGATACCTTTGAACAAAGTTTTGCCTTATATTACAGTATTTCTGTACAAAAATAAAAGTCCAAAATCAAATTATTATTAGCTGATATTCCCCAATTTATTTACAGGGTACTGTCAAGAACCTTCATCAGGCAACCAGGTAAAATAGAGAACTCTGTATTAAAGCAGTTGCATTGTATAATGTTGCGTTCTCTAGTGATCTCTGAAGGGCTCTGGCCTTTGGCAGTCAGTCTGGGTTGAAGAGTCCAGCCAGAAGTATAAAACCGTGATGTCTTTCAAAGAAAAAATTAATATTAAAAACTTAAGCTGACATTAAGGAGAACTGAACTGATAACTGTATTTCCATATTAGGGTAGTCTATAAATATTCTCAGCTACATCTCTCTTTATCATACAGCAGATACAGAATGCAGACTTCTGCTACTTATATGGTAATACATATTTGCAATAGTAAAATCAATGTATGAAAATTTTGGAATTTACTTGTTAATAAAAATGCTTATAAAGTAACCATACAACTGTAACAACTATAACTCTGAACTATTAAAATGTACAGAAAGACTGTTTACACCATTGCACATACTTATTCCCTTTGCTTCAAAAGACTTGTGAAATACAGAATAAAATTTGTCAAATTTTACTGACAGCTCAAATACGCATGCACAATGTGCACATCCATGGAAGCAAGGGGAAACAAAGTGTTGGCGTCCATCAGGAAGGCTGCCAGCAGCACTCCAAAAAAATATACCTTGCTCTTCTTCCCTCCCCCTTCCCACCTGTATACAGGCCAGTAGATTAGTGCAGAATGGATGAATATAACTTTGTTTTCAGTGTTCTGAAAGGACAAAGGAAATCCTCTTGACTCTTATCAGCAATTTTAGGACAATACAAGTTAGGCTTAATATTGTAAGGCACTTATTACTGCTTCTATTGCAGTGGATCGAGTCTTAAGGCATTTGTTATATCAACTGAAGGTAATAATGCTTTGGAAAGTTTTGAGTGAGCCAGCAGTTCTAGA
This sequence comes from Daphoenositta chrysoptera, assembly GCA_013397915.1. Classification (NCBI taxonomy): domain Eukaryota; kingdom Metazoa; phylum Chordata; class Aves; order Passeriformes; genus Daphoenositta; species Daphoenositta chrysoptera. Next base: position 600,633 of record VZRO01007695.1, on the reverse strand, counting down.
ATGTGACTATTTCAGCTGATTTTCCCCTGCCCCCACTGCGGTTTCTCTAAAACATTGTTTGAAGATATTTTCCATTGAAACTCTGGTTCTTGGTTGGCTTGTCAACAAAGGTGATCCATGTCCCCAGGTCGTTCTGAGGCCAAGGAGCGATGTATTCTATTTAGGGCACAGTAGAACTGGTTTTGTCTTCACCTGGAGCTGCCCTGACTTCCATGACTGCTCACGGATCGAGAGGTGCTGTAGCGTTTCTTCACGATCATACTGATGTAAGCTTTCATCAGCTTTGCAATGTCAACCACCTGCCAAGAGCATGAAGAGCACAGTTCTTAGTAAGGTAACAGTGTGTGAATGAATTTCTTTGGACACTAACAATATAAAACTGTCAAGCTTTCAACAAAGCCCTTTTGCAGTTCAACAAATAAAAACACTCAGCACTTCTATCCATGTAATTCTGTCTTCCCTTTAGCTTTACAGGGATCTTGAACAAATCTCTAACATTTGCAGCCATTACTTGAATTACTAAGTGGCCTGGCTATCGGAACAGGAAGACCACAATAACAAAACTACCTTGCTCTTACCTCACTAGTTTCAAAAAGCAGTTCTCTTTCATCCACCACGATCTTGTAGGTGTTGGCAAGCGGAGCCCCAAATGACAAAATATGTTCATACTGGAACACCTCCAGAGGCCTTCCTTCCCCACGCTTATAGACAGAAACTGCATCAGCGCTGACTCCAAGCCACAACTCCTGTGGGAATCCCCCTTCTTTACACTAGAGAAAAAAATGTAAATTAACAGCAAGGGGAACGGCGGGAGCCATGCAACACTTACTGTTGATGTTCTTGTCTGTAACCATTTGTTAAAAAGTACATATTGCTTGTTCCTCCTTGAATGTAGCCTTTTACACCTCGTATACTTGTTTGCAACCCGTCAGGACCGCATTCTGTCCCTCTATTTTATGGTTAACTGGTGGATTTAAATAGCTACAGTGCTTGCTAATGGGAGTAGGCTTTTAATAGCTCAAAGTTTATTACATCAGCTGTCTGAGCATTGTGATACTGTATTTATGGTTTCACTGCTCTGGAATGAAATCATCACCTATACAGTGTAAGCTGTAGTTTGAATGTTCATATGGTCTTACCTCTACGTCAAAGAGTGTTGAACCATAGCCAGGCCATTCCTTAATCAAAGCCATGTACTTTGCCATGGCCTGCTCCTGATTCATCCTCTGGAGTTTTTTCCATTTGTCAATAATACTAGTCCTGGAAGCTGAGATTTCCTCTTTGACCCACATGTCTAACATCTGATCCTCCTCAACCTTCTGTTTGCTGACAGAGCCACTGCGGAAACTCCTCCGCAGTGTTCCTTCAAGAAAGCTGGCTCGTTTCTTCTCAGCCTTCTCTGATGCAGTAAATGTTTTGGTAGACTGTGTAATCCTAGACTTCAGCTTTTGCAAGGGATAGACTTCCTCCAGTTCTGGTACAGTGGTGTGCACAGTGTAATCTCCCTGAAGGTACTGAAGACGCAAAGCTGCAAGGACCTGGAGGGTTTCCTCTGGAGCAGGATAATGTCCTTTAATCACTGCTTCGTGAGCCTGCCAAGGGGAAAAAAGCATACATAAAGCAGCCTTTGAAAGAAATTTGAGAAACAAGGGGAGTAGATTTACTCTCAGGCAAACTATGGACCTGAAATAAATGACCCATTAAATAAATCAAATGGGGTAAATCTCTTGGCAAATTTAAGCTGGATAAGACTGGGTTCACCAGAAGAACTGCAAAGCAACTGAGGAACCTGCTAAATGGGAATCACTTTTACTAGGACATCTTTTAGTGAACACCCATATCTAAGAGTAACTGAACTATGAAAAAGGAAAATAAAATGTAAAGGGGAGAAAACAGGATCTAAACATCTGATTGAGGAGAAGCTCTATGTTCAAGAGCTTTTGAATGTTCAAACATTCGGAAGAAATGGGTCTCTAGTTTTGCTTACTGCTATCAATAATCTAGCTGTGAAAACTGATGTTTCCAGCCAAACAAGCCAAGCCCTAGGATAGCTTTGTAATTTTACTGAGGGGAAACAACAAATCTTCAATGGATCCCAAATCAAGTTAGTACAACATCTACATATTACAGAGCTCTGTAGCATCAGGGATGAGATTCTGAACCAAGAGGAGTCTTCAAAATCCCAGCTGTCTGCACACTCCTTCAAACCTGTGGAAATGTGCAGCAGCTAGGTGGTTTTTTTCATATGACAGCAGTAGAAGAAACAAACACACATCGTGTCTGGAGATCCAGGAATTGCAAGTTTAGTAAACACACAGAGATAATTCACAGCTAAGTAACAACTAGTTTGTTTAGGTGTACAAAATGTGCCTTTAAACATGCAAAATGGTTTACTTGAGATTGTACACCTGCAGAAGAAAGAGCTGTCTTTTAGAAATGGAAGGACAATATTTTAATGAGGAAGAAGAACCAGAAGATTTTCTTCAGTGCCTTATGATTATTAAAGGATTGAGACTTTAAAATAATGGAGACTGCAGAATTAAAACTGATGACAAAAGGGAATTTTCGTAATTGTCTGAAAAAAGTTGATGACTGACATCAAAAGCAGATAATTAGAAAAAGCAGAACAGAATTGATGTTGGAATGTAATGTTACCTCTTCAAGGTATTGCTGTAATATTGCTGGTAGGGATTGAATATCATGCTTTACAACAAATACTACTGGTTTTGGCAAGACATAAAGTATTTGGCTAAACACTAGTCAGCACAGAATGCTGCGTGAAAACAATCTGCTTCAGCAAATGTGCTTGATGTAGCTGCTCATACAGAAAACTGCCTCAATCTGCCTCTTAAGCCAATAATGTGACGTAGCAGATTGGATGCAGAGTTCTCATAGATTTTCTTCTTGCTGTTTGAACTTCATCCCAAAGAGAGGCACGGGCTGACTCCTCTGGAGGTAACAACAGACAGACAGAAGGGCCGTGTGTCTAAGGTGACCTATTGCCCAGATCCTTCAGCCAACAATAAGCAGTCCTGGACTGAGCTACAGTAGTAGGCTCTGGAAGGAGACTTTTGGCAGACTCGTGATGTAATAGGATGCCTTAAAACCTAAACTGAACAAGGAAGAAATATTCCATTACAGGGAAGATGTAGAAGGGGGAAAACCCTTCATATGTATGGAAACTGAGGTAAGTCAGTTCTTGATGGCACCAGTCTTGTTCACCAACAGAATGTCAGTGTCTTGGCATTGCAAATAGCCAGGAAACAGAAATCTTAACCTTATACGGAAATCTTTATCTGTGTCTAGTGCCCACCTGAAAGAAGCTGACTGCTGGAAGAATTTTTAATCATTTGCAATATAGGAGAACAGGAGAAGGTCAATCAACAGTAATAAATGCCATCACTGAGTTTCTGAGTTACTACAGGGATTAATATAATAGAAATCCAGCTGCTGATGCATTTAATTTTCATTATAAATCAATTTTACTTATTTTATGTTTTGCAATGTAGCCTCATTCTGAGCTCAGCATGTCCATTAAGTGGATTTCTGTTCATCATAGATGTCTTGGAGTTACTGCTGAGACTGGACTGATTATCCTATGGTACCTATGAAATTATCAGTTTTTGAAAAGATAAAAGGCTATTGCTCCATCAGTTCTGTACAATTGCCAGCACGAGTCTCTTACTAATTAATTTGTTGCCAATTACAGGGTTTTTTCACTTTATTTCTTACAATTTCTTCAGAAAATGGTTTAAGAGGAAGAAAATTAAAAGCAAGTATTATTCTTTTTTATGCAGCTTAGACCCAGTTATCCATTTTTCTACCACTGTACAGAAAGCAATTGACAAGTAACGCAGAACTAAGAAATGTAACACTAGAGAAATCATATGTGCTTCACTTATGTCAGGATAGGCCTATTTTGACCACTGAACTGCTTCCTTTGCTCTTGATGCTTCAGTGGTAGTGCATTTAGTTGTGCAGAAGAAAAATCAAAACTCTCTCTGTGCTGCCTAGATCTCTTGCTTTTTTTCCCTCCTTTTAAAAGTGCCTCCAAACAGAACCTTTGTCCTTTACCTGCTCAAACATAAAGGCAAATTCCACGCTATCTTTTGGGACATTTTCCGTGTCCAGGAAGCAGTAGAGCTTGAAGTAGAACTTCCAGTGCATCTCCCCAGCTTCAGCAGTGGCAGCAAGCCTACATGGTTGTGTGAAGAGGGAGAGAGATCAGATCTGTGAAATCAAACTACTTTCCAAATTAACACCCGTGGAATCTAAGCAAGGCATCGGATGAATTTTGCTTTATGTGTGTCTGTGTATTTGGAGCCTACAGCAAAATCAAGGACTTACAAATGTCAGTTCTCCAGTCAACTGCTTTTAACTCACATTCTCTTAAAAAACTTCTATTTTTAGTTAAGTCAGGTGTTAATAAAGCAACATTATTAAATCCTGTTATAAAACATAACTGCACAACACTTAGAACATTCATTATTTCCCCATTTTTATGTGGATAAAGGGGGCATACAATGTAAGGATGATAAACAGGTATTTAGGCTATCACATTTTCTTACTACAGTGCTATGGGGGGTTTCAATTTTACTGGTAAGAGAAATGTTGTGAGCTGTATTGTGGTGACTTCCACGTGAACTTAGATAACAGTCAGAATGGCAGTGACTGCCTGGAGGTCAGTTCTCACAGCCACAATGCCAGCAATGGTGGAAAAATTTGTAGCAGTGGAAAAGAAAATGTGGAAATAGTGATGAAAAATATTACTCTACTGGTGTCAGGACAGAAGAAAACCAACACAAGTGGATAGGTGGCTATTAAGTCTTTCAAGAAAAAAAAAATCCTTTTTTTTCAGAAATGCCACATGTGTAATTCAGCTGCATCATCACAAACAAGCAAGTGAGAGAGAAAATTCAGCATTACTGACATTGGAAATTTGTCTAATTGCTACTTATTAGTTAAGAGAGAAGGAGAGGTACACTCACTTTTCAAACTTTGCCAAGACATCAGCTACAATGGTTCTGCTTTCAATTGCTTTATCAGTAGTTCCGTTGTATTCAAACAAAGCAAACATATTTCTGCTATCCTCCATGGCCAAGCCACGAATTAACTTTTCAACCACCTAATGAAAAACAGCACGTGAAAAACCATAGCATGGAAAAGCAGTAGCACAGAGTAAGACGGATACTTAGAAAAAAATCAGAGCTAGGTTTTACATTAGGCTAAAAATATTATTAACTTGTGTCCTCATCAGCCTTATTAATAGTTGGAATTAATAGTCATGTGCATATGCATGTGCTGTCTCCTGGCCAGATACAACACCTGTATTTTACCAACTCAGCAAGAGTCTTCCAGTTTTAGGAAGCAGCTTGGTTCTCATACACACCAACTTTTACTAAAGTTACTCCAATAATGCCTTCTGCCTAATTGCTTAGTCTTTCCTGTAATTCTTCCTGTAAGAAGGAGCTATAGTTGGGTAATCCTCTGCAGCACAAAGACAGCTTTTATAGCAGGGACTTCTCCACAACATACTGTGGGAAGGGACAGCACTGTAAGCCTTTCCTTCCTGGAAAAGGAGAGACTGGCAGAGAAAGCCCCAGTACTTCCGAAGTGTAACACTACTGCTGCCTGGGACTGGCATGTAAAGGGGCACACTGATTTTGTTCCAAAGGTATCTTGTCACCACTTCTCACCTCTCCAGCTGTAGTGTGTGAGTTGATTGTAATCTTACAGGAGCCCCCACCATGGCAATAAACTGTGGATGTCATCTCCTGCCTGCCAATCAGTGCTTCTATTTCATCCCGTGATGGCACAAACTCTCTGCATTTGGTTTTCTTCAGAGATTCGTAGGTAAAAAGTGCATATTTCTCCATTTCAGTTCCTGGAAACTGGTCACGAACCCTGTAAGAGACAAAGTTTATTACTTTAAGCTGCCAGTCTGTGAAGTTTGCTTATTTGAGATTTTTTTTCCCCTGGGACTATTTCTGTATCCAGTACACTATTTAATTGACATGCTCCAAGTACCGACAAAGCTTTTAAATTATTGAGTTTGTTGTTGGACTGACTTTCCTAATGACACACTCTGCATTCTTCCATTGCATCACGGCAAGAGAAACTCCACATTCTGGTTAATGCTGAACTGTCAACAATGATTTATTATTATTTAATGTTCACTACTACTTTAAAATTATATTTGCAATCATAAGTTTGTACCTCAAATACATCTTTAAATATGATACTGTTCTTTTATATGCATGATGCATACCTCATAAAATTAAGGTAAGTGGGATGAAGAATTTTTAACTGTTTGGACAGTTGAGAATGGGGGTATTGGCTGCAAGTCGTTTAAGTTTATGCAGTTACAGGAAGTGCCCCTTTTGCCAACATTAACCAATTCTGCATTCAACTTTTTGGCATTTTGCTTGATTTTTCAAATGAGCATAAGTCTATCCAGACCAACTCATACACACTTTTCCTACAACATTTTCTTTTTAGATTCACAATTTGGCATAGCCAGTTTGCTAAGGGAATGCATCTTCAAGTCTCGCTTCTAGATATCTGAACAGTGTTACAAGTTGTGGTGCTTTAGTAGTTCAAAGGTTCTCACCTTTTGAGATGAAACTTGAGATATTTGAGGATGCTGCGACTGGGCAGAAACGTGCAACTCATGCAGGTGAGAATTTGCCAACTATAGAGGTTCCCCACGCTCCCAGGGTTAGGCACTTTATTGGTTTGCTTGATGAGCTGACAGTAGAGCTCATCTCGGAGAGGTCGCAAATCATGTCCTGTTTGGAGGATACCTTGGATTATAGGGATGGGGTCAGACATAGACTCCAGCTGCTGTAAAGAATTAAATATTTTGATGGCTTCATCCTGCAGAGTTGTGTAGCCTTTGTCTTTCAGCACTACAAAAGAAATATTAGGAGAAACGTGCTTAGACTGAAATATGAAAGGAAAAGCACTCGGGCTTAATGTGGAAATTAAATTGCTTAATGCTACTCAGTGACCCTTGTTATGGAGGATTTTAGGATCTATATTTTCCATTTCAAATGTATGATGCAAATTCATTTTATGAGCTATTTTGCTACTGAGATTTGTTCCAAATTTAGTAACTGAAAAGGTGTATCTTGATTGATCATTTTTTGTGATGGAGAGTCTTTCTTCCAGAGCAAGTCACACTGCTGAAGTGCCATATCACACTCTATATTAACCTCCCAAGAATGAAACTTGTGGTCTGAGTAATATCTTGTTTAATATGCAGTTGCAAACTAAGTTAACCAAATCCTTTTTAAGGATACCAAGTTCACAATCATCAATAGCTCTGAACCATTCATTCAAAAGAGACTTCTAAATTAGTGCTTGAATCAAGAATATTAAAAGAGATGATTACACTCATTTCAGGGCTAAAAAAATCATTACTTTTTAAAACCATGTACACTCATAAGTGTTATTTCCCATAAATGAGGATTCCTATCGCATCTGATAAAACGTACATCTGTTAATTGGAAGCTGTGCCTGCTGCAGCTTCCCACATGGGGTAGGAAGCAGCAATAATTGGAGGAGGAGAATATGATTCAGGTTTAGTTGCTTATTTCAGCACAAGACTTTTCAAACTCAGTCTTCTTAGCTGTGTTGTTGAAAGCAGTAGCAACCTCTCCTTCTGTAACACTCTTGCAGGAACACCACAAGCCCACGGCTCTATGCTAGGCAAACTGCTGTTCTCAAAAGAGCACGGGGAAACTTTGTCTATTTGTATTATAAACATATATTTTGCCTACCATTACTTCACTGTAGACTTAAAAATTCTATCCTCTGGTTTTTCATAAGGAAAAGTGGTTCTTTTATTGGAAAACTTACAGTTTAGATTGATGTCCCCATATGGCAGTGGCAGTAATGGTGAGTGCAATGGATGATGAGTGTAACGGAGAATAGGATTCCTCTTATAAATCTGTTCAACCACATCAGCATTGAGGCAGTTTTCCTATTGGGGTAAGAAAAAAACAGGATTTAGGGTCCAGCTTTAAGAATAATGCAATGCTTTGTCCCCTTAGGTTGGTTGTAAAAGACTGAGCAACCAGTGTCACCAACACTATGTGGTGCTAAATGCACTTCTGGGTGCTGTGGCTGTCATGGCATGCTGTGGGCTATGAATGCTTAGTACCTGCTAACCTCAGGCCTTGGATGGGCTTGCTTTATCTATGCTGTAAAAAACCAAACTATAGCAGAGCTTCAGGACACCAAAATCATGAGTACTATGAAGTATCATAACAATTTCTGAAGTGTGTTTTCATTTTATCTTCATTTTTACTCCAGTAATTCATAATGGAAACTATGACATCTGTATGCACGTTTTATTTAAAAGTACTTCTCCAGCATAACTGACTGGCCTTTCAGTTAGGAACTGCAAGAGCTACCAAACAAAATAGTCCAGAAAAAAAGCTGCTGTAAACCTGATGCACCCACTCCAACATCCAAATACTGCTCTTACTGTTCTTCTTAGGCCAAGTTTGACAGATGTGTGACAGCTGTCTTCCAGCAGTCCTAAACTTCCATATATTTCTCCTGCTCTGAAGAATAGCATTCATAGTCTTGGAACCAAGGTCTTAGTATGTTTTTTCCATGAGAGAAGGGGTGGCACTCTAAAGGAAAAGGTCAGTAGCAGTTCCCCCCTCTTGCCTATTTCTTTGGTCTCTTGTGAGAATCCTCATCCTCTCCTAAATGCACATTAGTAAAAAGCTCCAGAAGGACATTCTCTGGCTGTGCATGCACTGTCTCCAGTGAGATCATAAAACAGTAAGCATTAATTGAATATTTTTCTCATCACACAGACATATGAGGTGCTTAGCCCATGCGATCATAAAAAAAGAAAAGAACCATACTGAGAAAAAAAAGAAAAATCAGAAGAGCTGTCTAGTCCACATCCTGGTGTGCTGCTCACTGTGGACAGAGCCAAACACGTCTGCTAACTCATGAACCTGCACACAGTGCTCTACTGCCAGGTGTAGTCACTCTGTCAAGTTACACAAACCAGTAAAACTTGTTACTGTTTCCATGGAAAAAAGTTATCCCTCTTGCCTTCCAAGCTGCACTTCAAACTTTGCATTTCTACTGTTTAGACAGAAATTCCTTTATCAGGTCAGAGAATACATTCAGGTTTCACAATTTTAGTCCATGTCACTGTGTAATTAAAACGTAATTTTCTGCTTTATTACCCAATATGGCAAAGCCAAAATAAAGATTTAAGCAACCGTTCGTTCTCACCCCATGCCATCCTGCTTGTGCCTACCTTAATATCCTGAATGAGCTGCTGAGTTGGAGTATCAATGGGTGCCTTTGTATCAATCACGTTCTGGATGGCACTTGACCAGCGGGTCGCCTCATTGAGCAATTTCGTATAGAGACGGTAGCAGTGCTTGCGTCCGTACACGGTCACATTCCAGTACCCTGGCACAACAGCAAAACTGGTCAGCATGCAAGCTGCAGCCCAGCAGACACCCACTGCTGCATCCTGGAGCATGCTGGCAGTCTTTCAGGAACTGAAGTTGTACGAGTTATTGAGTATCATAACAGATACTGTGGTATTAAAGGAGGTTTTCTCCTTTAAAGAAGCCTAGGAGTAGCCTCAGACTACAACTATGCGTCATGCAGCTTCCTGTTTTACCCAGCAATCTTAGTAAAAATGATGGCAAGACAGCATGGTTAATACTGTAGAATACTGTTAGCTCCTTGTAGCTTGTGGGCCCTACTTCTCCAGTCCTGTCTGTAACAGGAAAATCTGAGACTGACTTGCTTTTTACTCAGGAGCCTTTCATAGTCCGTGGCACACGTACAAACAGGCACAAAGCACAAACTACCTCGCCTGGCATTAATTTTATACCAATGAAGTGGGAGCTATGATAGGAAGAGCATTTCAGTTCAAATTCTCTCTCTTCATCATTGTATAGGCTTTTTACGAAACAGATTCAATAAAAGGAAATGTGTTTCATCTTTCACTAGTGAGAGCCTCTTTGAAGTGTCAGTGACCCCAATGAGATAATACAGGACTGTCAACAGTCGCCTCTCATTTGCAAACAGACGCTTCCGAGTTGAAAACCAGTTCTGAAAGTGCCCAGTGGAGCTGACTCAGGTGTAATATGTAGGTTACCACAAACTGGACTCTCACTCTGGATCTCCCTAAAACTGCTCCACCAATGTTGGCCCTCAGAGTTCTTCAGCACAAAAAAAAAGGTACAAGGAGAATGCTACCCATGTCTTTCCCCAGGTCTTTGATGTGTAAGCGTAAGTGTTCTCACTAACTTGGCAGCAGCGTCAGTCTGTGATAATTTGAATGTTGGTGAGACCAAATTTTACTCTTCTATACATTACCTTTGTTTTTCACCCAGTAATTCCCTGTAGAACACCTCAGTGACTTGGGAACCCCATTTGTTCATGGAACTGCACCCATAATAATCCATTTAAAATATTCCTATGCATTGTTTCTTGCATTACTAGCTAGAAGGACAGGAGGCATACTTGAACAAGAGCAAACAATTACCTGTTTCTTTGAAGATTTTTTCATCAGGTGGGACCACTGAGCAGAGGCTGTTCAGGACCAGTGTACCCAATTTCAAAGCATTTTTCTCCGAGCTCTTGTAGTAGTCCAAAGAGTTGTGCGTCAAAACAAACCAGCGCTTCTTTAGTTTTAATGAGGACATCTTTGGGTTGTTCTTTACTTCCTTGTGTAGCCATCCTGTTAAGGACACAATTTGAATCACACTTCTTTTCCTTGAACAGAGTTGGACAAAAGTAGGTTGCTAAAAGTTGGTTGTATATTTTCAACAACAACAAAAACATTGTGTGAATTGATAAGCTCACATATTAAACAACATCAAGTAAAATTCTCAAACAATGAAATTATAAAGATAAAATTAATATGAAAACTTCTCAATTTTGATGTTTCACTACAATTATTCTGTCATCTTACAAAAACACTTTTGTCATCACTACAGTATTTTCTTACATGGCACAGCAAGAATATGATTTCAGCTGTATTAATTTGTGAGTAAACTCCACCACACAAAGATGAAGCTGCAACACTAACCATGCTGGCATATTACCCACATTGTATTGTGGGAACAATCTCTTCGAAACATAACAGATGTTATTTACTTTTTACTGCCCCACTCAGTTCTTACCCCTCACAATGAATTCTTGTCCCTCCACTCTAGTGTCCCCCTTTGACCTCTGGAGCAGGGTTATCCAGTGATGCATCTCTTCAGGAGTGTCAGCATTACAGTGAAGAACACGATTAGCAGTGATGATCACAAATGAATTTGGTCTATGAAAATAAATGTCAATTGAAATAGCCTTTATAATCAATATATATACTGTTTATCTCACTCTCCATAACCATAAACACTGTTCATTGTTTGCATTTTCTATTCAAATAAATACTGTCCACCTCTAATGCATTATTTATTTATCACCTAAAGAAAAATATTAAGCATTTGAAAAGACTCAGTTATGCTACATTCACACCAAAATGAAAGGGCTATGAATGGTGGGAAAGTTTACATTAAATTGCAACTTGTCATATCTCAAAATAAATCTGCAGTGAGAAAAACTTCCAATCTTTAATCAGCTTTGGATGTGAATCAGAACTGTTTTAGGGTCAGATCTATTTAGAGTGTCTGCTTCAGTAGCTACATTAGCTAAAACAAACTACAGTATACAAAGGTCTATAGTAAAGCAGCATGTGAACACAGATTCTTTTTATTTTTAATGCAGTGCAACCCAATTCACAGAGAATACAATCTATTTTTAATGAGAGTCTGGCTTTTACCCAATCCTACACCAGGATTCACTGAAGCATGAAGAACTAGCCCAAGTGAAGTGTGCTGATGGCTCTCTGGATCAGACAGGCAGGTTCCTCCGCCTACAACGCTTGCCTTAACCCTTTACCATTAATTTTTTTATCCTGGAACAAACCCCCAAAACAAAACATAAAATCCCCCCACAAGACTAAAAAAATCCATGTGAAAAATGCATACAAGAGAAATGCTTAACTTATTGCATTAGCTTAAAGCAGGAGAAATGCTAACTTAAAATTGTGAAAGCTCTGGACATTTGTGTTGTATTGTTTATGAAACGTGGACTTGTAAATTCACTGTTACTTCTGGTATCAGTGTTTTGGGAGGCCAAGGACAAGGCACTAACTTAAAACCATACAGATGTACACGATGAGGAGAAACTGGAGTGAGCTCTACAGTTCAAATAACACCTCACATCCAGTAACCTTATAAACCAGTCATAGTCTGAACCCAGATTACTTTTTATTTCCCAAAACCCCATTAGTAGTTCAAGAACTAAGAATATCCTGACATTTTTGTTGTTTTTATACTGCACTGTCTTCCTTGTTACAAGACATTTTTATTCTGGTAAAATAACTTTCATCCCCAAAGAATAAAACATTAATGAATGAGAAGCTGAACAGAAAAAAAAAAAAATATTTTTTCTACCTACTACATTACTAAAGAACTCAAAAATCAGCTGTTCCTTTTTTTCAGGAGCATTACTTGTATAAATGAAAGAAATATTTAATCTTCCAGTTTTGGATCACTTTAGGAGCTGAAGAGTTCAGGTATGAAGCAGTGTCATGGAAGTTATTGAAGCCCCCACAAAATGTACCATCACTCCTATTCCATCTTTTAACATGTGGTATTTAGTACTGTGAAAAGGGAGGCAATAATGAATTGTTTTAATACATGGTTGGCCAGTAGAATATAGAGACTAAAGCTTAATGTGTCTGATTTTGGCTAGAGAAAGGAGAAAAAGAAAGTCACCAGGCATGGTTCTGACTTACCTGTCTGGATTGTCAGCAGCACAGACAGAATCAATTAATCCTACATCGAGTGTACCCTATAAATAAATATCCAACCAGAAAATGAGGAAAACATTCACAATTGCATTATTCCCAGTACTCTTCTCAGAGACACGTGAAAGAAGGAGCAGCTTTGACCAAGCAAAATGCACTGCAGGTTTTGGGTATCAGTTTCTCTTAACCATTAAAACTGCTGAGAGGAAAACTAAGAGACTTGGATTAACAGATCCAGTAAAAGATTATTTGTAGTTAGGATGGAGGCAGCTCAAAAACTGCTCTTTTCTATGCTTCCCAATGTGCTTGAATTTTTCACTGAAAACTGCATCCCAATATAAATGGCATCTTCTCAAAACAAACTTGCAAAGCCATTAAGCAGAAGTTTCTGTTTTCCTTTGCTTGATATTAGGTTCCTAGTGTATTCCATTAATTACCAATGTATGTCGTACAAAATGATAAATGCAGGTTCAGAGAAATCTCAAATTTTTAACTCCTGGGTTTTTAATTTACTCATTAACAGTATCTTTGCAAATTTCAAAATCAAGCATGCACTGTGATGTGATAGGGAAGTGGACCAGAAAAAAACACCCCCAAAACCAACAGTCATTTTTCATCGAGGTGAATGATGGGAGAAGAATCAGAAGCCACACTCTCTCCTTGTACTGCTACTGGACCAAGGACATGGACTCTAGCCAGTGTCACAGCTACCACCACATTTAAAGAAACTAGGTTGTGACTCAGAAGCTGTGGCCACCACAGTGCCCCTGTTTTCTAAAAATATTTGGTTTGAAAAGTTCTTTGGATTTAGACTTACCACAGCATTCTGTGGATTTGCCTGCTCATCGTGCATCTCCCGGATCTCCTGCTCTGTGGACGCATGGACTTGACTCAGTACACTGAACCACTGGCTGGGGAGAGAAAGGCAGCAGTGTAAGTAAAATTTTGGCTCTGCACAAGCCTTCTGTCACCTTTGTTCTGCAGAGATCTAGCAGGTTCTGCAGGTTTTTGAAATTGCTTAAGATTCCTTTTGTCAACAGGCAGAAAAGCAGCAAGGCTTTATGTCAGTTCATGTAACACTGGGTGCAAGCAAGCCCCTCCAGATTTCCCATCCAAGCTTTTGTCATTCCCTTCTTCCTGACAAGTACCTTGTACACTACGTGGCATCTCTGAAAAACTGCTGTAAGCACACTGAAACATCTGAGTGCTTGGAGAGTCTTTGTAACACATTCCACATGTTTCATCTGGAATAAAATAGATTACTAGCTACACACAGTGCCTTTAATGGGAATCCCAACCTTCAGATTAAAAATTGTGCTGCACTGATAGCGTGACTGGGAGTAATTTCTTACAGTGATACTTCTGCAAAGAAGTCCATTGAGTTCTCTGCAGAAGCACAACTGAGAGGGAAAAAAGAATGAAACCCCCAAGCAAATACCTCTACAGTTTTTGTTCTCTATGGAGCACTGAAAAATCCAGCCACTGGAAGGACAAGCAAATCTGCGTCACTCCAGTGGCATTGTATATATCCACAGCAGGAAAAGTGGCAGAGAGGTTTCCAGTGCTTCAGCCCCTAGTCCTGAGCAGCAATTGCAGATGGATTTAATTCCAACCACACCTCCTGCTTCTGGGAAACCTCTATCCTTCTGGCACTTGTATATGATAAAGCTCAACTGCTCTAAGCAATCCCACTGAAATCTGAGGGCAGAGCTTGGCCTGTTCAACAGGTTCCTGAATGCCATTCTTTGAGATATGAATTTGCCATTCTAATGGAAACCACCTGGGGCCAAGTTTTCAAAGGGCTCAAAAGCCCAGCCTTTAAAACAGACTCCTCACTTTCCTGCAGAGGCTCCTCCACCACCACGGGGTTGAGGAGACACATGCAAAACTAGTGGACTTAAATTTAAAGTTATCTTTTCTGCAATTGCTTTTAGTCACGGAATTTATACCTAGGACACTGAAGATCTGCCTCCTCAACTACAGCATTCAGAAGCCAACTGTTACCCAAAATGTAGATTTCTGGAACTGCTAAAACAGCTTGAGAAAAACTGTGTAGGCTGTCAAACAGTATCATTGCTGCCATATCCTAAATCCTTTTTATTGGCTTAAGCTTTCATTAGAAACAGTGCAAGCAATGAAGAAAAACAAAGATTGAGAGTGCCAGACCATAAAGCAGATGAGAACATATTTAGTTCTGATTCTTTTTTTAAGACTCAGAGATACCCGCAAGAGAGGTTGTACTTAACACATTGCTGGATGTAAGGCAATGCTACTAAAAAAGGAGGGAAGCTGTCATCTAGAGAGGAGGAACCACCAGCTGAAGAAAGTAAAAAAGCTGAAGAAAACTAAGCCTCATCTACCAAAAAATTCCCACAAATTAAATTCAGCTTTCCTTTCTGGGCTCAGGAATTGCAAATGTATTTAAATGTGAAACTTCTATTTCAATACAAAAAAAAACCAACTTCACAGCACTGTATGCACATTTACTGATAATTTATGGATGGATTTTAAGAACAATTCAGAGTTTTCCTGATTTCATTTAATCTTTGTGTAAACAATGAAAATTGAATGAACCATGGCACTTTGCAAAAGACAAAGGCAGACTACACTTTTGCTTTCTCCCCTCTTGGGACCTCCTTTGTTTTTCAGCTAAGCCCCAGAACACAAAAATAGGGAAAAAGACAGACTAGGAATTTGAAAGGAGCAAACCTTCAGCAATGGCTGCCCACTGAAGCATTACTTCTTTCTTCAAACACATTTCCACGATCAAAAATAGTAATTCCTCTTTTGGGGGCCTGTGCCATGTTTTTCTTGGTTTTTCCCATCATTTGAACAAAAAGTAACCTCAGATCCTGATCTAGCCCAGGTACAAAGTATTTTTTCAGTAGCAGATGCAGACCAAACACAGCCCAATGATTCATACTTCACTTTTCACAATGCTTTGTTAACAAGGCTTTGACTTAAACCTGTCTGCAAATCCTCATACATCTCCCTCATTAAGTCTCTGGGATGAGTGAGAAAAAAGAAACATGAAATACACTGGTAAAAGGTAATTTAATATGGATGGTTTGTTATTTGTACTATACACAAGAGTGTGTAGTGTCTCCTCCTCCATCTTTAAGAAAGAAATGAAGGAGATGCAACAAACAAGTCTGTGTGCTGATAATTGCTTATTGGTCCCTAGGGCATGTACACAAGTCTGGCAGAGGAGACTTTAGCTTAGCCTTAGTTTTAAAACATGCTTACATCCCACAAGAATCTTAACAGTAACTGCTAGAAAGCTCCTAAGTTATTCAAGGACAACTTTAGGGATGCCTAAAAAAATGAGGAAAGATTTTGCATTCCTACATCTACATCTGTACTCAGGGCCCTGTGATACAGGAAGGTGTTCTACCTTTACAAAGAACAGAATACGAAACAACTTTTGAGGCTTCTGAGCAAAGTAGCTCAAGTGATGTTGACAAAGGCATCCTGTATTCTGGCCTTGGGGGAGCAAGGCAATGGGTAATAAGCTCTGATTACTAAGTTAACTTTATTTAAATGCTTGATTTTTATAGGCAAGCATATTATTATCTTGCATGAACTGTAGCATAGGGATTTATTTTTTTTTTAAAGATGCTCTACAACTGATCTGACAAGTCAGACTTGCTCCTCACTTACCTGTCTCCCCCTAAGGTTAGATATGGATCCCTTAGCAACAAAAGCAAGACCCTTTTAAATATGCAGAAAGGGAAGCATTCTCTTACACACTCCTCTGACACGAATATGCTTTTGCTCTAAAATACAGTGACTGCATTACAACTTCTGTCTGAAAAAAATTTAGGCTCTGCTTAAATAAACAGACCCCACCCCTAGGAATAAAGTGCTTCATTCCAGGCAGACTACAGGGTCTGAAATATTGATTTGATTGATGCAGCTAAACACAGCACGGTAATCCACAAGCCAAGCATCAGGGGGTAATGACTGTCCCTCTACAGAGAAACTGTATTTCAGAAAGTTTTTAGTAACACATGGGTAACAGCCAAATTCTAGGCAAACTTTCACTGGCAATCTGACTCTTCCCCATACTTGCCACAAGGTCTTCTCCTCAGCAGGCCTTTCAAGAAGTGTGTTAAATGCAATGTGTTTCACACACCCCGAGTATTTTGTGACAGTGGTCAAACAAATTAGTGACAAGCCGAAGGCAGAATGGCAAAGAGGTTAAAAAGGGGGAAAAAAAAGGAAAAGAAGATAGGCCTGATGATCTTCATACCTTGCATCCTCAGGAGATTCAGCAATTAAGTGGTAGGTCCTATCACTCATTATTAGATCAATGCCATTTTCTTTGCCTGTATTATCAACAATCTCTCTGAAAAAAAGGAAAACACCAAGATTGAGCATTACAGATTGTCAACATTTTGAAAATTCTGTTCTGCTGAGAGGCTCACAAACTACTGATACTTAAAACAACAGCAGTCAGTCTTCATCAGGTTCATTTGCAAGACTCACAATGTGATTTATCCGACACAGTATTAGTTCACCAAATTACAGCTGTGTTTTCTGCCTTCACAGTACAAATATTCAAACTACTATGAATGTCACTATACCAAATTGGCTATTCTATTATCATTTTACCAAGAACTAAAGAAAAAGCAAAGTATTATCAAACCTCAGGAGAGGCAAAGACAACTGAGTCGAGAAATGGATATATTTTTGAGCTGACTGCATAACCAAGTGATTTTTGGAGTGGTAAAAAGAAAGCTCTTGAAGATTAAAAACTGAAAGCAAACAAAACCTGGATTAGTGATTCTGTGTGGCTGTGAGTCAGCATAAAGACGATTCCAAACATAACTTAGAGAAAAAGCTGAGCACTCATCTGCTGAAAAATTACATATTTTTAATGTTTAGTTTTGACATCTAAATATTGATATAAAAACAACTGTGAAGATTTTAAGAAATAACTAAAGTGTGACATTAGATTTACCTGTAGTTTCAGAAATAAACCTAATTTTCTTTTTGCTATTTTGCTGTATGTCTGCAGCTTATTATTTCCTTAACTGGCTATTTTTCCTTATCAGTTTACTATTCTCATAAATCTCTGTCCTATGAACAATATATGCAAGCTCTGCTTATCAGACTCATGAAGATGATCTGCTATCAATACAAAAAGATGTAATTTTGTACTGTATTCTTTATTTTGGATTCCTTCCCTCCCAGTAACAGTGTTCAATAGAATACTCCCCTGTTCTGTGTTTTATGTGAATCAGCCTGAGATTTTTAAAATTGAACAGGGTCCCTAACAGAGAGTGGTGAAATACATGAGTTACACTATAGGTTAGGAACGCACTCAGTAAATATTACCATTATCTAGAAAAGCTATTGTTTATTTCTTATGAAACACAGTTCTTTAAATACATGTACCCTTTCTTTCAGTTAATTTATACACAAATAGTCATTGATTGAACCTACAGTTCAAACTGTGTTCAGTAACCTTTGACAATTTTAAAGGTACATGCAGCAAAGAACTTCTACAGGGCACAGCCAATGAAGCAATGAGGTAACAATGCTAAAAGAATGACTGATTGAATATATCAGAAAAATATGCTAAATAAATGCTATGGCACATGAGACAGAGTCAAACCCAGTTTTAACAAAGAAAATCTGGTAGGATCTTTGCTTCTATTCAGTGATTTACTTGACAGCCAATGGCCCATTTGTTTTTCAAGAGCAAGTCAGGATTCTCACTGAAACTATTTTCTGTCCTACTTGAAATCAGGCTCAAACCAGGACTGCCAAAGAAAAGATTAATCTAAGATTTCAATTTAGTTTAAGCTCTCTTAAAGTAACAAAATTAATTGGGCAGTTGCAGATTACAAGGCACAGAGTAGAACTGAGTGTTACAAACCATTTTTATTTTTCTCTGTTTTGGATGAAAGCTTAGGTACACTTTTTAGGGAAATGAGACTACTAATGTTAGCACACTCAAGTTTTTAAATTAGGTAGATAATCCTAAATTGTTTAGAAGGAAAAATACCATCCAGTAGAAAACTTTTTTTATGCATGCTTCAGGAAGCGTAAAATTCTTAGGCATAAGGAACTTCAGTTAACAAGACATAAGTTATTAGGTTTAGTAATTTAGCTTTTTAAATGAATATATGCATTTTGAAGACTTTTCTACACTACCACAATTATTTAAAGCATGACAAAAAAATCTAAATACATACAGAAGATTCAGCTTTGACCCATGCGAACTTCAATATGTTCGGGGCCTATTAATTCCACCCTCTTCATTCTGGGTTTGCCTGCAGCTACAGACTTGGCAACATGCCCCAAATTGCCTTGGGAATCTTTACAGACTAAGTAGGGCCTCTAGTCTGGGAGAAAGCATAGATGGGTTCATTACAGCAGCAGTTTTCTGAAGTATTTGGCACTGGCTTAGCTCTGGAGCACTCTCTAGACTTAAGAGAGAGCCAACTAAGGACAACACTTGCTTTCACTAACTCCACCACATACACTCTCATGCTTGCATTCACACAATTTGTAGGCAGGGCACTCAATGTCTTCCCAGACTGAGCCCCAAATTCCACTTAGAAGGAACCATGGCTAACATAAACCATATAAACCTACTTGGCAGTTCGGACATCCATGGCACCCTTTAGCTTTTCTTCACTGTCATTTTCAAAGTACATCAACCTGGACTGTCTGAGAACAAACCATCTTTTCTTCCAGTTCCTTCTGGAAAGCGTAGATGATCCACCCCCCTTTTTGTGAAGCCAACCCTGCTTAAGTGCCTCCTGCTTAGAGCGAAACCACAGGAAGGTCTCATCTTTCAGGACACACCAGCGTCGCTTCCATGTGTTGATTAAGCCACCTGGCAAGAGAGACAAATATGGGTTTATATGCAGTTAAAACAAACAACTGTATTATAAAAGAGAAGCTGTGACCCCACCAGAACTGGAAGGTGCTGACCAACAACACTGCAGTTAAACTGAGTCTCTGCTGTAAGCCACAAAACCTCATTTTTGCATATCCTTATGGCCACCAATATTCTTGTCAATCTAAACACCCTTAAATTATAAATCGTAGTAAGTCTCTGTATTACAAAAATATATGTAACATATATATAATTACATGTATGTATACATAACATATCTCTAATAATAAATTACTGAAAAGTCTTGCCGCACATGAGAATCTGATCTTTAAGACAGTTTTCAATGTGTTTCAGTGATAATCTAAAAAATGTTAGTGTTAAGCTCTTTCCTCTCTCCAGGTTATTAGGAGGTAACAATGTTTAACTCAAAACCACAAAACCCAACAAACCCGTGTTTAGAGTAGGAAATACACCAGTGTGAGCTTGGTCATACCAAAGTGTGCCCATAGAGTAGGCAATGCACCTTGCACTGGAGTTACATCACAGTCATAAAAACATTAACCAAACCAATACGCTCCTGTCATCCCACAAAAACTGACTGCTAGCTATGACAGAAAGTAAAAGCCATGCTACTGTGGATTGCACTATTTTTCACATGAACATTGTGGTGTGTTCACTCATGACTGTTCCTATTCCAGGAAAATAAGGTATACTACAGTGATGAAATCATACAAGAGTTCATCTAGATTACCATTTACTATCAATCATCAGAAGATAAACCCAAGAACTTTAACCAGAGGACTCTTGTGTATGTTCTTTCAGAGTCTCTCAGACCCCTTTGCCACATGTAACCTTCTTCACGTCTTCCAGATCCAAAGCGAAATTTGACTAAGGTCAGTAAAATTGGTCTGCAATGTAGAATGCTGTCTATGTTACAAGGTTTTGAGAGCAGGAATCAGCTTTCCTCAAGATTTGGTACAATTTGACTTTGTGACTTATTTTTCTGTATTTATACCTTTGCAGAGGGGAAAAACACTGCTTGATTTAAGCCACTGCAAGTAACTTGAGAACAGCTCAAATTAAATAAAGTCACTTTTCCACCACCCTTTGAAAAATAAGAAAACAGCTTAACTCTACAGGAAGTGGAGTGTAATATACAATAAATATTTCTGGTTATTTTGTCTATTTAGCAAACTCTGATTCATCCAGTACCTTTCATGTAAAGAAAACTGTGAAAGTAGGGCAGGCTGACACAGCTATAGACTGAATCCCTCCGGTAGGAAAGTTCATCATCTGTATCAAACCTGGAGTCAAAATCTTCTTCACTGTCTTCAAACTACACAAGAAAGGAAAGAAAGGTCATAATTTCTAGGAAAGAGTTTAGACAAAGTTGGTTTAGAAGTCTCTAGCTAAAACAGGTCTCGTGTGTTGGAAGAACATGATTCCTCATTGGTTTTCACCCAGCTAACAAAGGAAGGAGTACATCATAGTAAGTTGCAGCCTGAATTGTTTGATTACACAACAAATCTGTGAAAAAGCTTTGTAGATGCTCAGGAAAGTTATCCCTTTGCAACAGTATGGTCAGGGTATGCCACCTTGTGCTACCTGCCCTCATCACTGAAGTGCTGTGGGGAACAGCTTACAGAAGTATTGAAAAAGAAACATTGCATAAGCTGTGGTACTAGCTTTCCTCCACCCTCACCCCAGAAAGTCAGAATTTCTGTTCTGTATCTGACACACATCCAGAGTCATGCAGCAGGAAGACATCCTCAACAGAGACATTAAAAGTGTTTTTTTCTCAGGCAAGAACTGCCAACTTATCCCAACACCCACGATGGCTCTTTGACTGCTTATCACTGCCTCAGATGTAGTAGCTATTCTATTGTTAAAGTTTTCCTTCTAAACAAGTCAGTATGGTTGAAATACCTTTTCACTTTCCCAGTGAGTCTCACAGAAGCACTGGGGGAGTGGTAGAGGAAATCATATGCTTTCAAAAGTATTTGTAGAAGGAAACTCCACAATATACTCAGTAAACAGCACTGAAAAATTACTCTGCAGAATGTGTGTCTGCCTAAATAATTTAAACATTTGCCATTGTGTGAACTTTACTCTCCAAATAACCTCAAAATATACCTGGCATGTCAGGGACTTCTGCAAGCATCTCATTCTTCAATACTCTTGCAACTTTCACACATAAATAAATTTGGTTTTCATTAAATCAATTCCCCAACATGCTACCTGGTACCCCAATTCCAAACACATGCACAGAGAAGAACTTTGCTGTGCACTGAGCTCCTCACCAAGTAACACACAGTGCTGCTTTAAAGCAGTCAAAACCACATCTGTGCAGAGGCCCAGAACTGCAAACAGCATCTGAACTGTCTCTAATTCTAATGCACTCACCCCAGTGGCATCTAGATGGCAACAGACCACTATTTCCATAGGCGCTCCGAGCGAATCACAAGCTCACTCCGAGCTACACAATGTTTTCTAAAAACAGCGAGTCTACAGCTGCACAGCAGGGAAAAAGAATCATCAGAAAGCACCTATCAATTATTAGATGATAAAAACAACGCTACTTACAGAAGACTGAGCTCCCTCAGAGCTGAACCGGTATGCTCCAGAGCTGTTGTACGTCCCCACTGAGCACCGGTAGTCCGGTGACCACTGGCTACTGTGCGAGTTCGAGAAGGTCACACTGCTGCCAGAAGTGATAGCACCATCTTCGTAATCGTCTTGGTCGTAATCATAGTCTCCGTCGGGAGAAATAAGTTCCACAGAATTTGGGGGTCTGCAGGATACATTTTCTGGCATGCAGTACGTGGATTCGCCGCTTGAAGAGTTGTGGAGACTCCCTGTGTCATGGGCAGGAGGTATGACCATGGCGTCGCCAGCAGCAGGAATTGTTGGCACCACGGTATCATTCATATAAGGATCCTCTTCTGAGGAATCATCGCTTGTTCTGATGCCACTGGTCCTTTGATCAGAATGGCCATGCTCACTTGGGTTGGGCGAATCCTTAAATGCATCATCGTCGGCTTCAAAGCCCTCATCTACCTCCTCCTCAGGATATGGCTGGCTGAAGTTAAAATTGGGCTTTTCACTGCAGGCATTTCCAGTCTGTTCAGCCAGCTCAGCAGGATACCCACTGCCCACAGAGAGAGACCTCTCAATGTTTCGGACACATTCATCAATCTCATCAAAGTTCAGAGATTCCAGGAACTCCTGGGCTGCTCGACATGCTTCATCCTCAAGCCGCCGGAGTTCCTCATCTCGACGCTGCTGCAGCCTCTGTAATGAAGCCTCTGTCAAGGACTGCTCCTGCTGCTTCTTCACACGCTGCAGGTCTTCGATTTCTTTTTCCAGACGCAGGATTTCTTCCACCTGCCTGCTTTCCTTCTGCTTCTCCACCTCCTGCTTCAGCTCTGCCTCCTTCTGGGCTTTCTGAATGGCAGCCAGTTCCTGCTTCTTTCTCTCTTCTTCAGCCTTCATAAAAAGAAAATGGAACAAAATAAAATCAAGTTAGGCCCCTAAATGCAAGATACTTTTAAAAAATGTATTTCTAAAGCACTATACTCCACCATGCTCATTCATTTAAAAAGAGTCCTATCTTCATATCAGCAAGAAATGAGAAGGAATGAAAAAGAAAATATTAAAGCATGATTACATTTGCTCAGAAATAGCTGAGCAGAGGAAGTCCAAGTATGTGCAGAAAATTCAATCTTTGCCGGAAATTAAATGAAGCATCAGGTGAAGGAAATTTCCATGCAAACAACTATATTGAGTTTCCTTTGGCTTTATCTGCCAGCTCCTGTAATTAGTTTAGTTTTAATGCTACAGGTGCCTTTTATTTTTTTAATTGCTGGGTTGAGATACTGAAATAAACAGGGTGGCTGAAAGCATTAAGAATATCATTTACCTGCTGGGCAAGACGCTCTGCTTCTTGCCTTTGTCTTTCCCTAGAAGTGAGTGTAGAAAAGAAGTCAGTCAATCAAGCTCAACATAAGCTCATCACATTCCTTTGCCAGGGCAATAGCTCAACTTACAGAGATCATCTGCCACCTGGAAAAGGCAGCTAAAAATAAGATCACCACGAATATGTTTGTGATTATGAAACTACCGTGACAGCTATGTGAGTCTTTTAGCAAAATCAGCAAAGGTTTCTAAAATCACTTGTTTAGTGATTTTAGATCACTAACTGATCTAAACTGAAAGCCTGAACCAAAGGCTTTCGGACCAACACCTAATATGGCACAGGCAGGAGGCTGATGTAAGACAGAGACTGCACCTTTCTTCCTCCTCTTTTCTTCTTTCCTCCTCTTGTCTCTGCTTCTCCTCCAGTCGCTCCCTATAAAGGCGCCGAGCAAGCTGGCCTCGCCGCTGCTTCTGAAGGACCACGGCTGCTTTCTTCAGGCACAGGAACTTCTTCCTACCACTGAATGCTCTGTAGTTCTTCTGTATCACAACCACATAGTAGAGAACCTTTCTATACCGTTTTCTGGGGGGAGAAAAAAAGCAAATTTCTAATGAAACAGTTGTGAGGGATCTTGCTGTGGTGACCTGCAATAATCAGCCCATGATAGTTCTTGTTCTGTGACAGTTTCCCCACTGTTCACATTCTTCTCCCTTTGAGAAGCAGGATTCTTCTCTCATTTCTTGACAGCACTGCGTGTGTCTTCATTAAGGAAACGCACATGTCTTATATGTTCTTATGCCCCTGCCAAGGAGATGCTAAAAAGACAGTTCTGTGTGTGTGCAGAATGCAGAGAAAAAATACATATAGTCATCCCATGTCTCTGAAAAGAAAGAGCATAGATAGCAGGATAGCTGTCATTACAAAAGGGATGGAGTTTTTAAGTAACATACTGGTCAGAACCTAAGAACAGGACTAATATGCACATGAAAGGAAGTTACCTCATTATGCAAACAAGCTTCCTTAAACTGTCCTCAACTGACTTGCAGAAAAAGCAGAGAAATAAACAGATGGGATGGACAACTCCACCTAACACATAATGCATGAAGCCAGGTAAACGAGTGAAACATTAATCAGTCTTGGTTCTCCAAGAACCAAATGGATTAGTTTTATTTTCCTTCTCTTTTCTCACCATGAAGAAGTAAAGATAAATAAGGATCTCAGCTGGTAACTTGGGGCAGCCCCACTAGGTGCCATCCAGCTAGAGTTCCTACCATGCTACATGCCATGATACAATCAGATGGACACTGGCTGATCTCCAAATTTCTGTATTGGCCTATTCATTATATTAAAACAATTCAAACTTTGCGTTAATCATGGGTATTTTCAGTTGCTATTTTCTAACACCACTTACAGGATTTGAATGCCTGGCCCCTAGGAAAAGTTGAGAATTGTGTCAGAATGATTCAACTTCTTGACAACTCATCCATTTATTTCAAATCCTTACGATTAATATTCTTATCTAGCCACTTACCGGGCTGCATAACCTAAGATGTGCGCTCGGATAATCATCGCTGCCTTGGTGACTTCCACCTCTCGCTGCTTCTCCAACTTGTGTTCCAAGGACTCCCGGAGAAACACCTACAGAAGAAAACTTCTGGCTTAACAAATTTTGGTGAGCATCATATTTAAAGGAGAGCCAGGGTGCTACCAACGTCATTCCAAGCAGCAAGCCTCAGCTTTGAATTCAGGGAAAAATGAACTATTTCCTCAGCAGAAAAGAGAAAAACAAAATGTAGTCCTCTTAAAAGAAAACCCCTGCAGATGATCCTCTAACTTTGCATTTCAGTGGGAAGAGTTAGATTACTCTATTTCAACTTTTAATTAGGAGCAGGGTTTTTCCAAATGCAACGTAATTACTGGATTCATTAAACAGCCTTTCCCACCAGAGTAACACAGGCCAAAGAAGCTGCAGGACTTAACACGAACTTTCCAATCAAAGGGGCAGAAATATCACCCCAATAATTTACATTTTTCACAGTAACATCAGGCTCCACGACCCCTTACAAGGCTTGCTGGTTCCAAAGACATTGCTACAGCACTGCAGAAGTAAGCAGAAATGAGAGTGCCTTCACATTCACATGGACTCACGGTGTTTTCCTGCTGCTACATGGAGAGGGCTGCCAGGGCCAGACACCCCGGCACAGCCGGCCACCCTCCCACAGACAGAATGCTGCCCGGGCTCTCTTCCAAGCACTGACCTGGATCATTCACCTGCACTGCCTGCTGCCTCTCAGAGGCAGCTTCAGCACATGGCACTGACATAAACTGAGCTAACACAGCCTATTTTGCCTTAAATGAGTAAAACTGCTCCTCCAGTCAAGCAGGGGCATGGGGGAGGCAGCTTCCCTCTTCCACCTGCCTTGACATCTGCTCTTTGCCACACACTCACATACTGGTGAGCTATCTGCTGTCAGCGCTTTTTCCAGCTCTTCTCAACTCTTCTTTTTTAAAGGCCATGTATGCTGGTGTCAGCTATAGGTGACAACAGCCTGGCATGCTGCTGCCTAACACATGGGCAGCTGGAAATAGCCGGTTCAGTGACACTTTGATTATGTGGGATGAGAGCCAGGCTGCACACCACAATGTGGCGATGAGGAAAGCTCAGGGACAGGGTGGGCTCTAAGGAAGGAGGGTTACAAAGACATCTAAAAGTAGGAATGTATCCTTGAAGTGCTGGGTGCTTTCTCTTGATGTGGAAAAAAACCCCCAAAAACCCAACAAAAAAACCCCTCAACCCTACCTGTTCTGCACCCCCCGCCCCCCAAAAAAAAACAAACCACCCAATGGACTTTTGGGGGTGTTCAAATGCAAAAGAGGCTGGTTTTTCCTCTGCATTTACCTGAAAAAAAAGCCCATCATCAAAGCCAAAGTAGCACTCTCAAAGCACACTCAAGGAGAGGCACAGTTGTGAGTTTTGAACAAAGCTCTAGAAAGGGGCTCTCTAGCACAAATTACCCAAGAAACAGGAACCGAAAAAGTCCCAATGTCTGAGCTGCACTGGGCATCTCTTTCTATATGAAGTTTTCCCTCATGGGAAAAACCTTTTCTTTCACTCAGTGGGCAATCTTTCTTTGCCCTGCACACAGGCTTTCAAAAATGCAACAAAATTCTTCAGAAATGCATTTAGCTACTTCTGGAACAAAAATGGATGTTAAGCAGATATTAAGCTCAGGCTACTGCCTTTTCCTGACCAGGTGCATTGCAGCTTGAGATGTAAAAGACAAGAAAAAAAATCCCACTGAAGCCAAATCATTGCAATGTCATTATTATCCCTTTTAAATAATATAGGGGCAGAATAGTGCCTCATCCCCTGTTCAGTCTGAAACTAGTGTCCTCTTGTGCTCTTCTGCTGTTTATGAAGTCTCTTACAAATGTGCAGGCAGCTCCTGGGGGAGGATGAGCCCAGGCCACAGTAAAGGAAGTTATAACAGAGCTCTGGCTCCTGCCGAGGTCCTGATGAGCAGTTGATCAAAACGATTTCTGATAAACATATGTCCCTAAGATGAGAAAGCACTCTCCAGGGTCCATGCATAAATACTGTTCATAGGCTACATCTGAAACAGAATGGGATGCACAGCCAAGCTCTGCAGCTGAATTTACCACTGTGCTATTTGTAAGCCTTTGGCTACAAAAATGGGATGGAAGATGACATCAATTGCCATCAGAGTATTTCAGATTCTTTCTTCTTTCTTACAGTAACTGTAAGATGATAAAAACAGCTTTCCCAATACAAATCTAAGACTCCTTAAGCACACAGAGGAATGGAAGAAACCCTTCCAAACCATCCAGTTGTGAGGAGAAGAAGGTGAGGGGAGGAGTATTTCCTACAGAAATCAATCAGATTTTACAAAATATTTTTGCTTCCTTATGGCACTAAAAAGTTTTTTTAAATGTTTTTAATATTTAGGAAATCTCAAATCCTGAAATGGGGAATCTTCTCCCGAGTCTACAATGCTTTCACATCATTTGCTGAAATCCAAGAGCACAAATTTCAAGCTGTTGTCTACAATCAAACTTGCAAAATGAGCACACAAGAACACTGGATTGTTTTATTTCTCAAGTTAAAATTTGATTCTTTAATTTATTCTAAAATAATTTGATTTTTTCTTTTAAGAAAAAAACCACTGTGGGCAAAGCTCAGTTGGTCTGGTAGAACACATATCAAGGTCTAATGTACCTCTGGAAAAGACTCTCAGACTAGGATAGCAAACACACTTGGAGCTCAATTCTGCCACATGAATGCTGGCTAAAATTCTTCCCCCTGATTCCTGCCACTGAAGAGGTATTGGTTAGGTCAGTTTACCAGTATGAGTGGAGCTCCCTGCAGAACAAAAGTGTTACCCCACATGCTCCATACTTCTAAAAATGAAAAAATCCAAATACCACATTTTAAGTTCTGATCCTCACCAGTGCTACCTCTTGTGAGCAGTGACAGAAAATTCAGGTGGACTCTTTCTCTGTGACTGAAATCACCAGTCAGTGTCTAAGTGCCTTAGACAGCTAATTTCTCAGCACAACCATTAATTGTTGCCATAAGAGTTTCAAGAGCACCAACAGGCATGCACGGCTTCTTTGAAGGCCAGAAGTAATTACCATTAGAACTACATCTCTGCAGCTGTGCAGTCTAAACCCTGTCCCCTCAGCTTGGCATATGCACCAACACCACAATATGCACAGTCAGGTTATTTTACCTTATTTTTTCCAAGCTGCCATTCAGTGCTCGTGTTGTCATACAGACGAAGTAGGACGGCACATTTCTCATTTAAATCTTCAGGGAGAGTTAAGTTTCTCATGAGGACTTTATACCTGGCAACCAAAAAGTATTTATTGCTTCTTTTAAAAGATTAAGTTCTATTTTTGCCACATAATTATTTTTACTTTTATTCCTCAGCACAGGAATATTGACTTGATACCCGTGACTTACATTTGAAGTCCACAAGTCAGTGTGCTTACCTTTTATAAAAGTCTTGAAAGGGCCTCCGGACTGGGAAACCAGCCCTCCGAATCCTGACCGTCTCCAACATCCCAGAATAGCGCAGCTGGTTAAGCACCACTGTCTGATCAAACTGGTCTGGCATCTGAAATGAGCAGGTTCAAAACAACAATTTTAATAGCAATGGTTAGAGATGTCAGGGGAAATAAAGAAAGGGCACATTGTATGAATCTGAAATGCACAAAGGCTAATAACTGGCTACACAATGTCTTAAAGGATATTAGCAGTTCTGAGCATACAAAAATGTCTACAGAATGGAAATCACAGGGTAATTACAGAATATCATTTCCATAGACAGAGCATTTACAACCATTTAATCTAATCAACTGCCTCTTTCCATTTCATGTATATTCGCAGGCCATTGCTGTGTAGGAAGAAACAACAGAAAGAAGCACAGGCAGCTAACAGGTCAACAGCTATAAGCTTGACTATTTTGCTTCTTCAGCAATTGAATTTAAAGTCCCTGTAGATGATCCCAAATGTTGAAGATACATAAATACATTGGTGTGATCTGGATTTAATAAAAAACAAAACCAGAAGGACAAAAAGTATTCAATTTTTAGTGTATTGACAATTATCTGCTATGGAAAGGGATGAAAGTTTGCCAATGGTACCTCAAATCATACCTCAAATAAGCTGTATTTAAAAGAGTTTCTATTTACTGCAATTCTGAACAGTAGAAATATTCTCTTCTGTAAAGAGAACCGCCCCCCTCCCTGCTCATCTGAAGTAAGTTTCCCTTAGTTTGCTTGCAGCTCTTTCAGCATCACTTTCCATTTAGAAAAATGATAACCCCACAGCCACTCAGTTGTGAAAACCTGTGAATACTGATCACTATGGTTCTACCATTGGGAGCCTCAGGAATGCTCTCATCCCATCTGAGAACCCCGAGTCACCTGTGTTTTCACCATGGTTTGAGGTAACCCAGACAGAGCCATGCAAAGCTGATCAAGACAGCACTAATTGCTGCCTGGCAAAACACGGGCAACCCCCACACGGAAATGCCACCACATGTAAACACCATTTAATTCATCAGCATGAATTATCATCCACTTTAACCCCTCAGCTGACCCTCCTCTGCAGCCCTTTTGCAGAGCTGGAGTAGTGTTTAGTATTTTGCAAGAAGAAGTTCAGGAGTGGGATCTCACAGATACAGTCAATGGTTCACATAAAGATCTGAAGTTCTTCAGCTGACAGAAATGACAGCAAGATCAAGCCCTGGGAAACTGTCAGTCAGAGGACTGTCTTGGAATTTATTAACTGTCTTTAATCATGCCTCTTCTTCAACTTAGCAAACGAATTACTCCCCCAAATTTTAACTTGACAAATAAATTCAACTTAACAAATAAATTACACCCCCATATTTTAACTTTTTATAAAATGTACCTTCATGAAAGCACAGACTCAAAAGTTCATTTTAAATATCTAGTATAAACTTTTCCATCAGTGCCTTTATTCATGAAATAAAACACCGTGTGCTTGTGGTGACAGCAGAGGGAGAAAACACCTCTGTGAAAGGTGCAAACAAACTCATCTTTCTCAACAACGTGTCTCATCTGGATTTTGCCACCGTGAGTAAAATCTCTGTATTTTAGAGAACACACAGCATGAACGCTTCCAGTGAGGGTATTGATATTGTCACTGCCAACAGGGCTTCCTGTATGTGCCCACTGCATGGCACCCAAGTGCCAGGGAACCAGGCTGGCAGAGCTGCCCTTTGCGTGCCCATGCACACACCTGCCTGCCTCTGTCTCTGCAGGTGGCTGATGATGCCCGGCGGGAAAGGCAGGGAATGGACACAGATGTACACACAGAAATAGTAAGGAAAAGCTTTCACTTTTCACCTTGTGTAAGTCAAGGCTGATGCTTGCCACAAGCAGACACAGCGATTTTTTTTTCTTTAACACTAAAACTACTTTTAGTCCTTTTACCCCACCCAAACTTGCTGGATCCAAAGGTGACATTTTTCATAAGACTTGCAAACACAGCAGTATTTTTGGTGTGTTGAGGTGGGCAGGCAGATGCATGGATGGGAGTGGGGATACACCACAGCCAGGCAAAATGCTGGTGACATGACAGATGTCTCTTTCACTAGGCAGCCTCTCCCTCTGCAAGGGAGCAGCTCCTGCTTTGAGAGACAGATGGCTGCTGTACCACCTAAGCCTTTTACAGCCACCTCCAGGCACTCAACAAGTCAAAAGTCAACACCTCAGCTAGCTTGAAAGCTCATGTTAGTGTTTGAAAAAACTTGAGTCACAGAGGAAGAAGCAACATTTTGGTAACATTTTCCCTGCAACTACAGAAGTTTGAAACAGCCCTGCTCAGTCACCAGAAGGTGGGATTGTCACACAGACCCCTAACTTAAAACACTTGCATTCTTTAAAAAAAGCATGAAACATTGCAAGAGATGTTTGCATGGTATCAACAGAGGACAACAAAGAGATACACCACCCCATCACTTTACACTGCTCTCTATTTTTAATTACTCCCAGACACATGAGACATTAAATTGAAGCACCAAATCCTCCTGGCATATCATTGCAGTTACATCTGCAACAACTATGGCTGCTTTGAGTAAACTGAAGGTTGGTGGTAAGAGATGTGCTGGACTCATCTCTTATGCTTTTCAATATGAAATACTAAAATATACCCCCTTCCCC
The DNA here is from genome assembly GCA_013397915.1 of Daphoenositta chrysoptera. Taxonomy (NCBI): domain Eukaryota; kingdom Metazoa; phylum Chordata; class Aves; order Passeriformes; genus Daphoenositta; species Daphoenositta chrysoptera. The sequence continues at coordinate 569,295 of VZRO01007695.1, read as the reverse complement.
TCCCCTCCCCATTGCTTTGGGGTTTTTGGCTGAACCCCTATCACAGCAGCTCTTCAGTCCTCAGTATGGAGAAGAGCTGCAGCTGGACAAAGAGGGAGCTGAAAGCCCAAACGCCAAAATGTGTACAGGGTTTCCCACATCTAATAAAACAAACCAACCAGAAGTAACAAATGCAGTGCCATGCAAACTGCCACAGCATCCAGCATATTCACCGTACATCAGGGTGGTATTACTGCCTCAGGGAGTTTTACTCTGCGGAGGAAGAGGATTTCAGCCTCAATCACATAAACACTTGCTGGCAGGGATAACCTTAAGCATAACTTCCAGCAGGACTCCCCACAATTAAAAAAATCAATTGCATGTGCCTTTATTGAACCAGAGTGCAAGAACTGCACATATCCCACTACTGAACTGCAGACCTTCTAAGAAAGAATGAGGACAATCTCCACTTGAACAGGGCTTGGTGGCGCACTGAGTTAAACCTGCAGCAGTATCAAATCTCCATGCAAAGGGTTACCTGTGAAGCTGATGATGAGCCTCCCCTCTTTACTGGTGCTCCTTCAGACTTCCTGTGGTAAGCAAGCTAATTTTCTGATTGATACCAATGTAATACAGGACAGGAATCATCTCTGGGTTCTGCTAAATTTCTACCAGTATTGCTGATAAAGCTGGACTTGTTTCATTAATGAACACTTGGGAAGCAGTTGTATTCTCTAGGAAAATTTCAGATAGATAACAGAACCATGACTGATTTTAAAACAATACATCTTCCACAGTAAAAATTTGAAATAATTCCTAAAACTAAGACTCCTGCAAAGTAAGATCAAATTTACAAAAGAGAAGGCAACAGATATCTTCCAAAATTGTCTCTGAGATGCAATCAACTGAAGTTTTAATAGATATTTCGGTTTTATCATGTAATGGCAGCACTGAACCACTCCAGCACACAAAATCACTGGACAACAGCTAGAATCACATAGTCAAGTCATGTTAGGGCACTGAGCAATATCAGTGTGAAATTAGTAACTACAGGCCAGGTAGTTATCATGCTCCACATGATAAGGGTGTTTTTTTTTTTTGTGGTGCAGACACAACTCGTAATTCATGATTTCCTGGATCCAAAAGTCGTCACTGAATTTGCGCCAGACAGCACCAAAGCCAAGGCTTTAATATGACCTGGAGTCTCTGCTGGCGAGACTTTGGTTCCTTAAGCTGCTAAATGCTTGCTCTGATCTGTAGTGAGTCTCCTAAAGGGCAAAGCTTTGCCTGAAATCACAGTTAGAAGCAGCCATTAGGACAGACATCTAACACCTACACATAATTTTAATGATAAAATAGTTCTTTAGATTACAGCCTGACTGAGCTTTAAGGAAAAACACCATCCCCTTTCCTTGGACAGAACCCTCAGTGAAGACCCCAAGGTCTGAATAACACAGAGAACACATCACTTTTTCTTTCTGTGCATCATTTGCACAGAAATCAATCATCTGCTGAAACACCGAAGATACCTGACTTCACCCTGTGGAAATCCTTTTTCCTCCCTGGACTCCTTGCTGCCTCACCAGAGTACAGGCACAATAATGATGAATTACAGCAGCCTCACAGACTTTATGTAGGCAGGAGGGAGTTCACAGAGAGACTGGCAAGAGGGATGGGGGTGAGAGGAGAAAGGGAAAAACTCCCACTCCCTTGTTTCTAGATTTCTCTGTAAGAACTTGAGCAGAACTATGTCAGCTTTGCTACTGTGTCTTAAAAGTTTTGATTTTCCTGGTTTAGGAAAGCGTTTCGTGGAAGATACATGCAGAGATAGAAAAGGTTAAACAGATAAGAAGATGTAAAAAAGTAATTTTTTAAATTTAAACACCAGTAACTTTTTCCAATGTCTTAGTTTCTTTAAATCTGCTCTTTTACTCCTAAAATGAAATCCTGGCAGTTTTACTCTAGAGAAAATTAATCAGAAATTAAAAAGAGGTCAGTCGTTCTCTGCTTTATATGGGGTTTTTGAACATTTTGAACAAATGTGTATATTTTGTCAGAAATATCAAGACTTACTATGCTAGATGTTTCTGAAATGGTCCCCATGGTCTTGTGATTTTAGTCATCAGCTCCACAAGCCAAAACAAATGCCAGGCTTTCCTCACAGATAAGTTCGAAAAATGTGACTAATTTAATTTCTAGTATTTATAATCTAGCTGAACTGATATGAAGAATTCTGCATGCCCATTGTTTGCCTTTTTTAAACCAAATTACACTCGGTGATTCTCATCCAAATGCACTGCTTGGCAGCCTTTACTGGGTGTCAAGGATTCAAGCCAGTAACCTGAAAGAAGTGAAAGGGAAGCGCCCTTGCCTGCAATAGGAAAATGCTGTGTGACGCCAGGACAGGCAGAGGTAAGTCCTGTCAAACCTGGAGACTGCAGCTGCACTGCTGTGTGTGTCATCCCCCTACCTCCAACAAATCATTTCACCCCTGCTTTTCTAGCTCACAGATCTTCAGTCATTTGCACCATCAGCTTTGATAACAACAGCTTATTCAACAGATTTTCAACCTCAGAATTGATGTGTTTCCAACACAAGGAGCATTAAAACCTGTGCATGTCCTGCCCACGGACCTGCAGCATCAGGTCCCATTCACCTAAAAGCCTATTTCAAAGGAAGAAACCCCCTACATTTTTCTCCAGCATGCAGCCAGCTCTAACTGGAACTGGTTGAGGTTGAAACACAGACAAGTTTCATGCCTGCTTTGTTTTGGAAGGCATTCCCTTACTGTCCCAGAGTACCTGTGTCCAGATAAACACCATAAAAATACAGGACAATAAAAACAAAGAACATGCCACAACTAATATTTATTCGGGATTTCTACTGTATGGTGCTGGCAAGTCAAGGAATATTTGAATAAACCTGAAATAACAGTAAGCGTTTCACATGCCTGAAGTTCTCCTGGCCTTTTTCTACACACCCACCTCAAAACCCCCCAAAAAACATTTAGAAATGACTAACACTGCTGGTGGTAACTTGCTAGAAAAAGAACATGGGTGTATTGCAACAATCTCTTGGGTATATTGCAACTCAAAAAAGTTCTTCTGCAAACTCCATGCCAGATTTCACTGCAAGCTCAGTAATGACATGCTGGCTCTTTTTACAGTCTCTGCAGGTCTGAACTTGAAAGCACTGCATTTACCAGCAGCAATCATTTACACCATTAGCTGATCACTTCAACTCCTACTACTGCATCTGACCTGCATCACTCATCTTCCAGCCCTGAGTATTTCAGATAAGAGACAGACTGCAAAATTAGCCACTCTCATGCCACAGGTTAAAGTTTCCTGTGCTAAAAATAGTACTGAATACAAGGAACACTGTAATTTTAGAGGTCTTCTACTCTACCAAAACAGTCAAAGCAGGAGACTCAATAAATGAATGTGAAAATGCTTCTGTATTTATATTCAGCCTGTCACCCAGCTTGCTTTACAAGCAAGGGCATCCCAAGGACATTTTTAAGACTGCAGCCCATTTAAGAGCTATGAGGCCGTACATTGCTACACATTTGCACTAGTGTTTAAAGATTTCAACGAGGTCAAGACACTGTTGAATTGGATCCATCCACAAAGATGCTGTGGTCATTTTTCAGGTCCTGCTTGACTATATTCAGCAAAGAGAAGAGCTGGAACCAGCTCCCTACTGCTTTGTTGGGGAAAAGATGCTCAGATTATTCAGACTGGCTCACTGAAATTTCATGCTTTCATCAACAACAATAAAAATGACAATTGCAGGGCTATTTAATCTACTTTTTATTAGTTATTGTCTCTGTACTCTTGCATTTCAGAGTAATCTTTTTGATGGGTTTGTATGGACTAAATGCTACCCCTGAGTAAACACACAACATCCTCTTTGTGAACCTGCCTTTTTAAAAGTATCCATGATTTCTTCTAAGGGAAGCCAGGATTTGCTGCCTCTCTCACACGAGCTCAGAGGAACGCTAGCTACTCAGAATGACTTATTTCTTACACACTGGTTATAACTTCATGGAATAGGAACGGGTTGTTAAAGGCACAGGCTTAAACGCTGAAGATGCCGAAGTTTTCTAAGGCCATATTTAGAGCTCTGTAAGTGATTGCCTAAACTTTCAGCTGAAGGGAGCCCTTGTTGTTTGAATACATTATTCAGGGGCTCCATTGAAATGCACAGCAAGTCCGTGGGCTGTTTCTCCCAGAACTGTAGGACCATCCATGTGAGACAGGCAATTAAAAGCATTTGGGAAACAGGAATTTAAGGGTTGGAGCCTTGCTGGCAGGGTCTCAGCACACTGACAGAAGGTGTGACTCGCAGCACGGGCCCCAGCTGGAACTTTTCATGGACCCTCCTTTCCACCTGTGAGGAATCTGTTGCCATTTCATCTGAGGTCATCCTCACTAAAGCCTCCAGTCCCTGCAGACTAAACCCCAATCTGGCCTCATTCTCCCCACATTGTGAGTAGTCAGCAGGCTTCATCTGAAGAAAATCAATCAGGCTGCCTGAGCCACATACCTACCATGAAGAAACATGCTGTGAAGTACTAATTGCAGGGACAGCTACCCTTCCTTACCAACTCCATGTCAAGACAACCAACACCAACATCACCACGGTTCATTAAGGGTTAAGAAAACTTGTGTACACACCACTCCACATCTGCTGAGGCTGCACACAGACCAGCTGCAGGGAGAAACCCCGACCATATCATCAAATAACTTACACAGACTGAGAACTCACCCTTCTTTTTATTTTAGGGTGTTTTTTTTTAAAATTTTTAAATTTTGCACTGTACTGTCACTCCTCCATGTCAGACTTTCTATCAACACCTTACAAGATTTTTTTTTTTTTGTTATTTGACAATTTAGTGGCAGGCTGGGCATATAAATACATTACTAAATGCTTAAAAGCAGTAAAACCATGCTTTACCATGGTGCCTCTAACACGGTTTCTATAGATAATGGTACCTGGTATCAAGTTTATTCCCAAAAGATACAAAGTTTCATCGGGGTACAGAAAGCTAGGATGGAAATACTTGAGAGAACATGTTTAAGATGAATTTCGTCTTGCACAGCCAAAGCCTGACATGGCTGTAAAACCTTGGAGCAATCCATGCAAGAACCTAATTCTGTGTGTTTCTAGTACCTGGCATACTGTTACTACAACTGATCTCACTCTTGAAACGCTCCAAGAAGCCAGTTCTGACTGAAATGCTAACACAGGATCACTTCAGCAGCACATCCTCAGATGGTATTGCAGATAGTTTGATCCACATGATCACAATTTTCTTTGCTCTCCCTGGTGACACAAACTGAGCAACCTGTTTTCAGACTACAGCTGCATGCAGGGGAAGAGAGGATATAGGGTTATTGCCTCCTCTTCTCCACTGCAGGTTGAGTAAAAAGGAGGAGGTGGAAGAACCTCACTTCCAGCTCATGGGTGGAGGCCACTAACACTGTATTCCACAGAGGGACAAGGGACGTCAACTTGTAGAGCCCAAGAAGAGTAGAAGAGGATTCTAAATTCAAATCTGACTTTATTCCCAGCTCCAGTCCTGGACACCCATCTGCTGCTTCTCTAGATCTCATCACACCCTATCTCTTTAGGACCCCATGCCCAAATACCATTTGCATCTTGATATTCTTCTATTTTGAGGCATTACTTTAAAGAGGATACTTAAAATTTGCTGCTATTTCAGAAGCCAGTTTAGTGGTTTGAGCTACCCTGTGCTGCTCAGCTGTGTGACACAACAATCATGAATCACACCTCTGCAAACTACAAGATTTAGAATAATAAAAGTGTCAGTTGTCTTTAGTTGATTTAAATGTGGAGTGTCCATGCTTGTTGTATGGCCCCCAAGGGCCAGCGACTTCATAGCTAAAAAAATCAAAATCAGATTCAAGAAATGTTAAAAAGTTAGCGCTTGGTCACAGCCCCTTTTCAATACTGAGGCCACCAGCAGTTCCTCCAGTGCATTTTGCCCCTGCTCACAGTCCATTCTCTCCATATAAGATGCCTACAAAGCACAAGGCTGACGTAATGCTCAGACTTGCTGCTCTGTGCTTTCTCAAGCAAGAAAACGTTTCAGAGCCATTTCTCTGCCGTAAAAGAGTATGTGGTTTTATAAAATTATCTCCTTACGTAGCCCTTTCTCCTCCCCTTCCTGTACCGAGCCTGTTGTTCGAAAGCTGTAATGGGCAACCAGCCAGGCTTCAATCACAGCCAATATCTGATATGTGCAAATGAGGAACGCCACGAAATATTCAGCCGAGCAGCTTTGTGTTGCTAGGACACCGGAGGTCGGGCAGCACTGAAAGGGCAGATTATTCCCAGCCGGCACAGGGCTCCATTCACAGCTGCCTCGGGGCTCTGCCACCCAGCCCTCCCGGAGCATCCCTGCCTCCCAACTCCCCGCACTGCCCTTGCCACAGTGCTCAGCGTGCAAGCCCCTCTGCACCAAAAATGCCCCAGTGGGCTGCACGTGGCTCTGGCTGATTTGGATCATCTCCAAAGGCTCGCTTCAACCTGAGGGAGGGTCAGGGTACTGGGGGGATGCTCCAGAGCTGTGCTGCAGCAGACCTGCAGTGTGTGGTCCGGGGATCTCCTTTAAGTATCAGGAACCCCGTAACACTGCACTTAAGACCATTTTTAAGTCTAGAGAAGGGAAATTCAAGTTTACAGAAGTGATGGAGATTCCTGTGACCACCACAGATGTCTGCCTAGCTTACAGCAAGAATTGTGTGATGGCCCACACGAACGGCCCAGCTCAATCCCACGTAACTGGTGTGTTAATTGCTACTACATCTTATGTCCCAGTACATCTCAGACAGTGTCGGTCTAATTTCAGCATTTTTCTTAGAATTTGGTCCTCTGAGCTGCTGTTCTTGTATTCCTACACATTTTTACATTATATACTCAGGACTTGCTTTGCAGATCTGCAACTGACTAGACAAGAGACGAGACCAGTGAAATGTGTGTTTGTGTGTGTTTGCAGGGCAGGGGCAGAAAAGGAAGGCAGTTGTTTGTTCTTGCGTACATTAATTTCAGAGAAAAAGGCAATAAATATGTTCTCCTTGGACAGCTTTGTTAGCACACAACAGTCCTGTCCCATCCTCCCACTGAGAGCTGGAAAGTCTCCTTGAGTTCTTTGATATTTCTAAGAACCACATCAAAATCAAATTAGATATTTCTGGTAATTCTGAATTTTCCAGTATAAGTCAAACAAAAAGCCCCTTTACCGATTTCTTCATATTTTATATAAACATGAGATGGAGGAGCTGTGTGGATCACAGCTCTCTGTGCTGCCACAGAGGCCATACACAGGTGAGTCAACATCCTTGGACCAGAACAGCAAGAAGCTCCTCTATCTCCTGCATTGATACTAATTGCATTCAGTAGAGAAAAAACCCCACCACTGCCACCTCATTGCAACAGGTTATGCATTGACAAGTATTAATATAACTATTTTTGTTCCAATTCCTATACAACTGTGAAGTAAGAGTTAACTAAAGAGTAAATTCACTTTGCATTGTTAGCATGGTGGAGGGTTATCCGAAATTAATGGCAATAAACCTCCTTAACATCAGTATGGTTATCAAAGTAACTATTAACAGATTTATCTACAAATACATACCTAAAGAGTGAGAGAAAGAATGAATTATAATAGATGGTAACAGCACATCAGGATCTAACTAATTTAACATTCAACTGCCTTCTGAGTGATTTAATTGTGATGCCACTGCTCATCTCCTCCAAGCCTGCAGAATTCACAGGCATGGATGCTGGTCTACAGCCCTTTGTTTCAGTAAGGTTTTGTTCCACCTTCACTTAGTTACATGAACCACACATTTGAGTGACTCTATCCATTTTTAAGATGAACATGTGGAGAAAAGTCCTGCCCTTACTTACAGCCTTACAATCTGTTGTGCCATATTCAAGTAAGAATATGGCTCTTGCCCTAGAAATGGGTTTTTTTCTACCCCTCTTCCATATTTTCTGATCATGATGAAAACAGACTGTTGAGACTCCATGGCTGGTTAAGTGCATTTTCCCTGCTGCCTTACCAGCACTCTCTCTCCTGGGACTGGCCAGCTGCATGGAACACACGCGACTGGAAGCAATGCACGGAACAAGTCTTGTCTTCTCTGTGCGCATGGTTTGTGACTTTAGGCTGGGCATGCACTGTAAGGGAGCTGCACAAATGTCTCTCTTCTTCACAGCTGTGTGACAAGAGGTGCTGTGGCTCCAGTGCTCTGTTACATGCTGGCCAAAGCAGCATCATACCAGTAATAACTTCAGCAAAGCATTTATGTGTGTGCTTAGAGCTATTGAGGCCAATGAGATGTACATGTCCTGTAAGAACCAGGCTGATTTGAGAGGTGCTGTGTTGTGCATGCCAGGGGTCACAGGGAAATGGCAATTCTAGATGGCTGAACAGCCATTTCTTCCCTGAGAAATTCCTAGGCTGGCTTAAGTATGCAGCCCAACATAACCCTTAATGTTTGACTCAGAAGGAGACATTAGAGATAAAATCAGCTTTTCTAAATGCAATTTTGTTTGACATGTGAATTGTTCGCCTACATTAAAAACTTCCTTGAAGCTAATTTAAGTGCTACACCACTTCTAATAAAAATCATAATTTCTCCCTACTTTTAATTGATGAGGCTGGTCACTGTTTCTTTTTGGCTAAATATGCACAAATGGTGTGTTTGGCAAGATGCAGGTGGACATACTCATCTTCATCATGCTGAATCTGGGGCAGCCATTCATTTGAGAAAGCCAGTGTCACAGGCATTTATCTGGCTTTCTGAAAGTGGGTATCTTCTCTCAATCCATCTACATTATCTCTGCTTCACAACTAAAGGTTTGGAGACCCCTCCAAAGCACCTACTTGCCACATACTTTAAGATTTCTAGATCTATAAAGAGTGAGCTTCAAAAATGCCATGATTGATTTCATCACGTAAACAGTGGAAACAGACGACAGCACTATGAGTTTGGTGACAAACTTGCCTTCTCTACACTAGATATTGTATAACGCTCACAGGTGTGTGCCACAATCCAAGGTGGATGCCAAAACAAGAATCTTCCCAGTGTCCCAAATGATTTACATGGTGCAATTAGCTTTTTGGCAACCAGCAGCTTCCCAGACCTGAACAGTGTGCATGCCTGCCTGGTGCATGGGACCAAGCAACAAAACAAACGCTGCCCACAGACCCCCAGGAATTGTGCTGCTATCACCTCCCCAGCAAAGCTCCTGGAAGCAGCATCAGCTGCCCAGCTCCCTGTTGCCTGAACACATCAGGAATGTGGAGAGGAGACAAACCAATGAGAGCAACCTCAAACCTCACCATGTGTCAGCCAAAAACTTCCTGCAGATGAGACTGACCACCCTTGTGGCTCAGCTCATGTCCTCAAACACAGACTTTGCAGCTACTACATTCCACCTCATACAACTGAAACCACAACCTGAATTCTAATGACAGTGTTAAGAATGAACCTGCCTTGCTACTGAGATTTATAAACTGCCTAAACCCACCAGAAATGGTAAATTCTGAGTGTAAGACAACAAACATAAAACGCTTTGATGCACTTTCAGTAAGCATTTTGTGTTTAATGTTTTATCTGATGAGGTGACACCAGATGTTCTGAAGTGTACTTAGTCCTTACAAATGCATCATAGTGAGGTTTCCCTCCTGAAGTCTTTGCTGCATCCTGTGCCTAAATTAAGGAAAGTCATATATATATATGTACATAAACAGATAGATACAGTCCAAGAGAAACAGTTACATTTAGTAACTGATCCAAGTTCTACTCTTAAACATTAAGTTCTGCTCTTGACACAGATTTTGTGTTTTGAGTGTAGCTTTGACAAAGATACGTGATTAGTTGGGACAGCACTCTAACTTTCAGATAATTCCTATCAGTAATCTATCTATCTATTTGTTATGCTTTCATTTCTGTTACGGGTCGCAAATACATTTTTTTGAATATGCCAAAAAATGAGAAACAGAATAAATCTTATCTTTTTTGAAACTCAGCAGATTTAGCAAAAGAAATACTGAATACATATCACCAATGTGAACACAACAGAAACAGCTACATTTTGACCTACCACCACTGCTACCACTTGGGGTTTAAAAGGACATATTTTAACATCGATGAGAGAAGCGCAACTACAAGTTATGACAACCCTGTTTCCTTGTCCCATAGGCACTTTATCAGATCATGTATTCTACATCTAGATTTGCAAGGCAAATCTAGGGCTGCACTTCTTGAGACCAGAATAAAACTCCCATAGACTTCAATGATGCAGGATCAAGCCCATTCCCTTCATAACAGGTTCTCTCAAGCAATTTCATCCTAATTTTCTACCCTGTGGCTGAATTCTAATGTTTGCAGAGACAAGCACTTTAAGTGGGAAAGCAAAGCACAAAGTGCAGATCTCAGAAGCAAAGACAACCAGCAGTCAACAGCACTATTTTACCTGCTGGGTTAGAGGGTTATTTCGTTGGGGGCAGAAGGGAGAGCTGACAGAGCAAAGAAATTCAAAATATACCAGCTGCTATGCTGTCCTTTCCATTACTACTGCAATCAATTTTTTTTCCAGGCATATTCCATTGTCTGTATTTCTATGGCAAAAAATTACTGTTTCAAATGTGCCCCATCAAGTTTCTTCAGTAGAACTACAAAATTAATTTAGACTTCTGGGTTCTGAAGATACCTTGCTGGACTCCCCTCACCCTGAACACACTTGTCCCCAGTATTGCTTTCCTATCTAATCAATGCAAAAATACATGCCTTATGCCTTAATAAATAGCAGGAATACTATAATCCTTAACTTTACATAGCTGGTTTTCCTGAATCTACACTACAGACGGATCAACAGAAAAGATCTCTTTCCAGAAAGCAGCCCATCACTACAACACAGGTCTTTCCCCCTCTGCACACACAGCTATACTTCTGCCGACTTTTTCCCAGCTCTGCAAACAATCACCCCTTTAACTTTCAAACAAAGTGTGATTTATTAAAGCAGACTGCTTGGCAGCAAAGCTCTCCTGGCATTTGAAAATATGATTAGACCAGTAAATTTAGTTCTTTTTTAATAAACTTGATTCTGCATGCATTTAGCCTCTTTAAAAGAAAATACAACCCCAGAAACATTTCCAGTATGGCTTGCTCAGCCAAACTCCAGGGACTTTCTATCCTTTTTCTACAAGTCCACTGCAGCTTCAAGTACGCAAGATTAAAATAATTTTAAAACCTGCATGAATTAAACCCCTTACCTTTTAAGACGTTTTCCCCCTTCAGCGTTCGTCCATTGTGAAAAACTGAATCTTCAGCAGTTGCAGCTATGCACACACACACACACACACAGACACACACAGAACAGAGCTTTCTTCAGCTCACTGGTATTTCAAGTCTTTCATGTGATATCTTTGGCTGTACTTGCTTAATTCATTCCTGCTGCTACTCAAAGGAAGTCAAGCTTAGCGAGGGCTGGCTCTACAGCAATCACTGAAGATATTCCTGACTAACAGGAGGGCTAATCTCACCTTATAAGCAGCAAGAATGTAAATATATTTCACAGCCAACAAATTCCTAAACCTTAAGAGATAAAATGCACAAGATGCCCTAAGACATAGTTTAGCAAGGAAGAGACTTGTGAACTTTAAAGTTTTTGCTAAAGAACAATACTCTGTACCCCAGCGATGCTTTTGGAGCTCTAAGGATGTCTATTTATCATGGACTGTGCATGTTCCCTTCGAGTAGTTACCATGAGAACACAGCAAACAGGATTTGAATGTAAATTGTCATCTAGAGTTGGGAGGACTTTTTTTTTGTAGTAGCTAAAGAAGAAAACTTCCAGAGCTTGATGAAGTACACACTTTTTCAACGCATACATTTGCATGACAATGTTTGCAATTCAAATGCTTGGTAGAGCGCACAAGAAGGAAGAAAAGCCAAGTTCTTTGCTGGTTTTTAAAAAAGCAAATACTTCAGACTTGGGATCAGTAGTTGCAGTTCCACGAATGCCTGTCTATGCCACACAGTCACATATAAAGGAATTCATAAGCCGCAAAAAATCTATCAGGTGGCACAACATGCAGAATTATAGTAGTGCCTGTACATCTGCAGGCAGTAAGATCCTCTGCTGCTGGCAGATCAGTTGCTGAAGCAGTCAAAATCTTTCTCACTTCTAGATATTACACTGAACTACACAGCAAATGTTGCACATTAAAAATGTCCCATCCCTGGGCATTTGATTTTTCCACAGAATTGTTCTGGTACTTTGCCATTTGGGCCACCTCCTTCCAAGTCCCTCCTGAAGCAGCAATTGCTCCCCATATGTCCCTTCATCCTGCTTACATACTGCCACAGTTACTCTCCAAGATCCAAAAATTGCTCCACCACTTGTGGGCAGAGTCCTACCAAATGGTACGTGCTGCAAAACATGCAAAACTCTGCCTGCTCTGCCTGGAGTTGAATGCAACTTTTACAGCAGAGCGTCTGCTCCCTCGCCTGCAGCATCCCATCTCATCTCTCTGTCCCTAGCCTTAAACAGCTCAATTTTAAGCTCCTTAACCATGGTCACTGAAAGAAAAACCCTAATACACTTAGCAAAGGAACGCCTCGTCAGCCCTGCTTAGCAAACAACAAACCTTGATGAGGAAGAAGAACATGCCTGTCTGGGTGACTGCCCGGAGAGTGGAATGACCTACTTCAGCCCAGCAAGCGGGGACACTCTGAGACGGGGACAAAGGGACAACCCAGAGGCTCTCAGGCAGCATAACCAACAGGCTTCAGCACAGCAGTGATGGGAGTGATCTTTCAGAGAGGACACTAAGAGAGGCATGGCTTACATGCAGCACAGAACACCTTGCAGGAATCATCTTGTTCTTTCAGACAGGGATTCACATTCACAGGTAACATTACTGCCAGCACGCTGCAAGGAGGAGTGATTGCTTTCCTCACACCCACTCTCCTTATCACTTTTACCTAAAGAGTGAGTCTTCTAGTGCCTGACCTAATTACTCAAGTGATGTGTCAGAAAATGATGCAGCTGGGACATACTCCACAAGTCTTGATTTGAAGCTATGTAATTCTGCAAAACCCAAGGCGACAAGATCCAGGCAGACGAATTAAGTGGCGTTGGCCAGGCACGACGCCACACCTTCTGACTGCGCCTTCCTGGTTATGAATAATGAAGCCTTATGAACTAGTTACAGGGCTAAGGATAAATAGTTTACAATTGGGCCCATGTACTTATTGACCTGCAAGATCAGGCCAACATGCTGTGTTTTTGAGAAATGGTTGCTCCCAAATGATGAGCCTGAGCAGCAGGTCCCCGAGTCTGACCCAAGCTGCCTGAACAAGACCAATCTGTGTTCAGAGCCTGTGGCTCTGTTTCCTCCAGAAGCAATGACTGCAGTAATTGGCAGCCAGAAAGCCTTCTTAAACCAAGCATTTATTGAGAACAACTGAGATTAAAGAGAGATTTTTAAAAAAAGGCAGTAAGGATCTCTAATATATGAGCTGCTTATGCAGCTGTAAATGAATACTGCCAGACCATAGCTTTCTACAGATAGCCCCACACACCCCAGCAGCTCCATCTGGGCTATATTATCTATTCCCTTTACTTTCAAAGTATGACAGAGTAACTATTAACATGATCAGGCTATCTATTACCTTTTTCTTATGGACAGCAAGTCAAATTTACCCTGTGATCTGCTAGCTCCCAGTACCAGACACCACTGCAGCTTTGCTGCAGAAGAGCTACCCCAGGGCTCGGCCACTGACTAAACCATAGAGACACCTCCATTTGGGGCCTGACACTTTTTAGCTTTTAACTGCTGGGCTCAGCATCTTTAAAAACTCACAAAGGCATCTGCTCCCCTGTAAGGAGACCCAGAGTCTGCTGAATGTTACTGTATAAAGCAAGTGCTTGGTATACAACTCCAGTAGGATGGGCATAGAAGTTTGGAACTAGACTACCTTATTAAGGATAATTTTTTTAAAATAAAGACTTCTAAAAGTAAAGTTATGCACATGCTTAGCAATCCTGTGTCTTAGGTACAATAGAATATCCTTGAAGTTCAGAGTTTCTCTCCCTGAATCTTCCAAGGTTGTGTCACTGCTGTTCTCAGTGCAGTACCTTTAGAATTGCACTCTTCTTATCCATATTTCTGCAAAAAAAAATCTCCCCAGAAGGCAAACCCAGTAATTCATACAGTCAAGTCTCAATATGACAATACTGCAATTCCAGCTTAACAACCAGCTCACCTACTGCGCTCCCTGCTCTTGTACCTGCTCCACACCCTGCACACAATCACCCTTGCAGATGGGGTCAAGCTCTGCTATCACTGCTCCTTTGCTCTGCATTCCTGAGCTGTACTTCTACCTGGTGTTTAGGTTGGTATCATGCTATACTTACATTTGTAATGGTTCAGAGCTATTTTAAGAACACAACTTTAATTCAGGCGCCAAGCAAAATAGGTTTGTATCTTATTTCATATTAGAGGACAAACTGCTTGCAATTCCAGGGCGTCTCATGGCCATTAATGACCTATGCCTCAAAGTACACTGCAGATGCCAATAGCCATACCTTGATCCCTTCAAATGGCTCTGTCCCCAGAAGCAATGTTAACAATCTTATTCTCTTGATCCTAATTGTCCCAGAATGAATATGGGGCATGATAGGACTCTAAGCAGAAGCAGACCTCACAGAATCTATTGCAGACTTTTTTCTACCAGTTTTCCTTTGAACTGCAAAGTTATTTCCAGTTTCATTCTTCCTGTTGCTCCCTGTAGCCTCTACCCTGCAGTAGGTTTAAAATACAGGTTAATTTTATCTCACTTATTTACCTGACCTAATTATATTTTAAGATTAAAAAAAAGTCTATATGAAAACCTGAAGAGAAACAGAATTGTCCCTTTAGAGATCACAAGCTGTGAGAGAAGGCAGCTTTTATCTTGACAGTGACAAGACTATCACTACAGCAGAGGAATGAGACAGACAATAAATGAGCAGACAGGGAAGTGAGTAGAGACCCTGCAACCCTGTTGCCCGGTGGCACACACCAACACAAATTTCCTATCAAAATTTAAAAAGTGAAATTTTTGTCTACATCAAATACTTAATGTGAACACTAAGCCAGGATTTTGTCTATCAGGGCCAAACTGGCCTTAGATCTGTAACCAAAGAGAAGTACATGCACCTATTCATGTGAAGGCGAGAACAGCCACATCTGAACCTGCTACAGTCTCAAGAACAGGGAATTAATTACAAAAACAGGCTGTAATAACTGAGGTTTTGAGAGACCAGCACAGCTGAGGCCCTGCAGAGGCTTGAGGTGAGGCCACTTACTACAATTATAACAGTACTACAATTATACCAGTGCCATTGGAGATTATGCCAATATATTTTCAAGAAATATCCTAAATGGAAAAAGGAACTTAAGGAAGCACTTGAGCCAAGCTGCCCAAGGCTGGCTGCTTCTGGGCAACAGGAAAATTTCTGCCTCTGAAACAGCCTGAATAGGAAGTTTAGATCTTAAATTTACTCTCATCTGTCTCCTGAATGGCACCAAGGCTTAGCAACATTATTAATAGCAGCAAGCTGGAAGAGACATTCAGCTGATGATTGTAGCAATGGCTGCAGCTTGTTTTAAAAAGACTGTCTTTTTTTGTTGTTGGTTTGGTTTTGTTGTTGTTGGGTTTTTTGGTTGTGGTGTTTACTCTTTAATTTAAGGTACACGAAGAAAAGGAGACATAGATCAGAAAAGGAAAGGTTGCAGGGAGGAATCATTATCAAATAGAACAAGAGACAGGAAGAGAAACATGAAACCAAGAAACAGAGAAAGATGTGCCAAAGTTCAAAGGGATGAAATGATACATAGTTCTGCCAGCTGCAGTGAAGATAAGGGGAGCTGAGGAGAAAGACACTTCATTAGCAGAAAATACTCATTAAGCATACCAAGTGGAAAAGTTTCCATGTTATGGATAGTTCAGAACAGATTGGAAATTGTGAAAACAGATACCCTGATTGTTCGGGGGTCTCCCAAAGATTAATGGGTCCTCTGTCCTTCTGTCTGAGGCCTGCCTGCCGAAATGTCTTGTGACAAAAGGTCACGTACTCCCTGCGCTCCCTTTAGGAAACTGCACTAATGAGTGTAGAACCTGCTTTCATATGTAAATGTTCAATGGCTTACTGCTTATGCTGAATTGTTTTTGCTTGCCACTGCAACATATTTAAAAACTGAGCTTTTGAAAAATTAAAACAATCAAATAATTACCGTAAATTATCACATCTGCTACCAACATGAGTATGCTTCAAAATCTAGAACAGCAGAGAAAGTAGTCTGCTATACATTCTGCTTTTCAAAGGCTTCAATTTGACTTCTATTTGCTTAATTTCATTCACCTACAGAATTCAAACACACTTCTTGAGTCCCCCAGCTCCTCCCCTCCAGTTACAAAGGATGATCACCAATAGGTGTGTCCCCTATTTGTACCCAACCCAGAGAGGAACAAGTAGATGGAGAGGCTTTGCTCCCAATAACACAACTTCAGCTCTATCCTTGACGAAGTTCTCTGGTCCAGCTCTCCTTTAATGCTGTGTGTTTCAAAAAACCAGTAAAACACCCCTTTCTTCCACATAGTGAGGTATTTGGCAAGCACTGTTTAAGTACTTTCAGAGTGACATTTATCATTCCATATCACCATGACTGCAGATGGAAAACACAGAGGAAAATGCTCAGTGAAGACCTTTACTTTCTTTCCATCTGAGTTACTCCACTTCAGCGCCTCATCTGAATGTTTCAAGCAGTGTTTTTCTAACCAGCCCTGCACAGCGAGTCACGTCTGTGGTGATCCCTGGTAGTCCAGGCACAGCTCATGTGTCTCTGAGCTGTGCTGGTTCACAGCTGTGCAAACTGAGTCACCACATTTTCCTTTGTCTAACTGAAAAGAAGCAGGAAACTGTATGAGAGGATAAACTACAAACTGCTCAATGTGATGTGCACCTACAGAATCCGGGAAAGGTACACAGCAGTCAAATGTTGTTCCTGTGCCTGCTCCAGTACCTGCACTGCTGCAGAAGGAGAGACATCAACAACATCACAAGCTCAGAACTAAAAATCGCCGTGTCTGTACAACGTGGAGTGAGAGACAGAGAGCAGTGTACAGCAGGAAAAACTTCCAGCAGTGAATCCCAAAAGTGCATTTTGATAACACTTCTTATAAACACTTAAGTGTTTGATAACACTTATATATGGCTTTCCTTCTCATTTTCAGTCAAGTCTTCAACTGAGTCAGCTACAGCAGAGAAACTCTGTGACACGACTCTTGTTCTTCAAACAGTATTTCTTATTTAGTAAAGCCACTGACTCAAGCTAAATTTGCAATTAAATACAGACAAATGGAAAACAAGTACAAAAATTTTTTTATAAGATTTCAGTGAGATTTTATATGGACATTGAAAGGGATTGTCTACAGAAATTTGCCAATCTGTTCCTCCATGCACTGCTGTAATTAGAGGTGGTCCCCCAAGACTGAGGCTGTCTAAAGCTTCTTTTCCTTGCAAAGCTGCTAGTTCTGTGAGAACTTTGTTTTAATGGTAATAAAATATATGCGGAGATACAGTAACACATGCCATATTTGTCAGGGATGAAGCATTTTAGTGGGAAAAGACTGGAAGAACAAAGAACATAGGAGTGGGAACTCAGTGTTTTCCTTGCTATGGAAATGCAACAAGAGCCTGCTTCTTGCATCAATCATGGCAAATCCTTGTAACTTTGCTGCTGTGGAGATGAGCCTTATTAGTCAGGTATGAAAGGACAGCTAAGGAAAACTTGTGAGTTTCCTTATCCTTCTACTCCAGTGGCAGCAGGCAGACTTTATAAAGGTCATGGAGCTTCCAGACAGAAACAGGAGCAGGGAAGCAACCAAGCTTTTCAAAACTGCCCTCCTTCCACAATCAGGGGCTTTGCTAAACACATAAGCTCACAAAACCCAGCTACTCGCCCAGGCTCCGTCATCCACGTGGGTTCAGCTGCCAGGTGGCTTCACATCTCAGAGCACCAAACACCTCAAGACACAGAAAGTAGCTCTTACTCGCTTCCAGGCTGCTCCCTCTTGCTAACGTGCCCAAAATCTGCCTGTTATTTGGTACATCACAAATAGCAGTGCAGAAGTAGAGTTAACAGTCAGCAACTGAAAACATATAAAGTCAAGAATGTACTGTCCAGGGAGCACTAAAACCTGCAATGAAATCCACACATTTGCTTTGTTAGCATCCTGATTAACCAGACAGCCCAGAAAAATGGAATGTGTAAATATGCTCTTACAGTTAGGTCACCAATTTCTGAGCTGCCATGTGAAAACCATAAATCAGATTCTCTAGCCTGTTGTATTTTTGACAACAAAAATTGTTGTCTGTTGTATTTTTGACAAAAGCAGACCATGCCTGAATAACAGTCTATTATGCCCAAAACAGATGTGCAAAGCCCCAGGATATCAGAACCAGGCTAACAATATTAATTTCAATTACTACTGTACCATTACCAGTTCATTTCTAGAGAGCCCTATAACATATGTAGGCAAATCTTGACCCTGCCTTTCATTATCTGTAACTCAAAAGACAAATTGGTGTTGTAAGCCCTAGTCTCCAAGCCTGTTTTAAAAACAAAATTCTGTAACAGAAAAAAACATCCAGCACGTACAATTCCAGGTATCTTCATAAATTGAAAGACTAAGAGTCTGATGGCAGAGTAATTCACACCAGTTTTCCTATATGGATGTGAATCACTGCCTCTAGTGACTTAAAACAAACTTTGCAATTTTAGTATCTTCTTCCTGAAAAGGGTCTCACAGAGCTGTCACATGAGAAGTGCAGCCTTCTACCTTCTGTTTACAACCATCCTCAGAATCAGTCATTTATCCAAGTTGTGAGCAATGACTATTAAAGAAGTACATAGGCCACGTTCAAAAAAAAAAAATTCAAAACCCCTTCCCAGTGCCTTCCCCTTGCAGAGCCTTCTACAAAATCAGTGAAAAATGCTCTGCTTCGCACAATGGTAAATAACCAGACAGGCAGCAAAAGATGAGGCCTGAGATGTACAGAACAGATGGACACTATTTAAAATCTTACCTTCTGCACATTGGGTTTGATGCACCGAACAAAGAAAGGATTTGAAGAACTCAGCGTTGCCATTAAAGAATGAAGTGATTCCTGAAACACACATAGAGAGAAGAGAGCACTTCACAAGCTGGATTTTTGTACAAACATAACCCCGGACAAGAGCTCCTGCAGCTCAGCCCTGCAGACAGCATCTAACTGCAACACCTAGTGGTGCACACCAGAAGTTACTGCACCCTGGAAGCTCTTGCTTCCAAACAGACGGGGTTAATACGTGTATGTTTGTTTCTTCCATTGGCTCTTCTGATCAAAACTGCCATCACTGTTTTACAATGAACAAGATTCACAGATTGACATGAAGAAAACTGTTCACAAGGAAACACTAAATTGCTGTGTCAGGGATCTTTCAAATGACTGCTTAAGACTTAGGATCCTCATTCCCAAACTGCTAAACTTGAGCAAGTCAAAAGGAAGGATTAAGGAGTCTATGGCAAAACCCACAAACTCAGATTTCCTCTTTTCATTTCAACCACCCCAAACTCACTCATTTTCCATCTTCCCTGAAGAAAACAGGTTTTTTCCTAGCTTTAGAACTCTGAATGATCCAATGCACATTAGACTATCAGTTGTCTGAACCTCAGCCTGGAGATAAAAATCACAAAATCCCTCAGTCCTTTTATGATTATTACTTTAATTACACATCCGCCCCTTTCCCGCCTGAGCCATCATTCTGTACCTTATTCCAACTTGCCTCATTCTGTATCATTAAGTATGATGAACCTTTTAAAAGTGAAGTCTTGCATTTACTTTGCAGAGATACAAATGATTGTACAGGAGAGGAGCTCAGGCTCTGAAGAGCCCACAAAGTTAGCAATGGTAATGTTACACCCCTCAAAGGTGGCACTTTGTGCCAGGCAGCAGCAAGAATACAGAGCAGACTGCCAAGGAGACAGAAAACGCACCTTTTAAAGGAGCAACACTGTGTGTCCTGCCATAGGTCTTGGAGCAAAACTGTCCATGTCAGTCTGTTATAACAAATTCTTGCTTTAATCTGCAGACCAAGCACTTACTTGGTGATTGAACATGCAGTGATAAAGGCAGCAGGCAGAGTTATGGCTGTGCACAGGAGCTGTTGCAGGGTAAAGGGAGCAAACAGTGAAATGACTGGGAATATAAACGAGAGTTCTTGGTTCGCTTGCCTTTGCCAGCCTATGGACCAGGGAGTCGGGCAGCAAATGTTAAACAGAACATACAAAGACAAAAATCTTTGTGTAAAGACAAATATTTACAGCTTTGAAAAGTAAAGGCTTCATCCATATTGAACCCATGTGAACATTACATCTATGGACAATTCTCTCATCCCAGGCTACTACTTACAGAGATTGGAAAAGCTGGTCAGTCTAAACAAAAATGATTTAAACTATTTTCACCTTCACCTGTGGTACAGCCAGCAAGATTCTGCACAGCACTGCAAGCCTGTAAGTCACTGTCAGGGGATGAGCTAATTTGGAGTTTGCCCTGCTGTAATCAACAGGCTGAAACAGATGGTATCTAAACTCTGCTATTCTGCGTGCACCCCCAGGCCTGCATTAGGCAGGTCATCAAATGGAAAGAAGAGTCAACCAATTTATCATGAGAATAAAACTGTGAAGGCAAAGTTCTTATCTTCAGTTGAAATAAAATGGACTAATCCCTGTAAGGCTTTAAAACATGTAAAAAACACCCAGTCTAATTCTCTGGGGAAGGCATGATGTGAAGGTCAACCTCTTGTAAAGCAGCCCAGCTGGTTAATGGTCAGTTACTGCAGCATTAGATAAGAGGCAATAATGTTTTGATTTCATGTTTTATCGCCCTTATGTTTTCCAGGGCCCCTGACAGAGAACAGCAGGAATACTACACTTTGTTCTACCTTGCCAAACGGGTGCAAAAAATATGGTCTGTTTTTGTAAGGTTAACATCTTAAAGGTCTACTTTGCACATATACAAATGACTAAGAGAAAACAGTACCTTCTGCTACACTAGAGAACTAGCAAATAACACCATCTCATGACTAGAAATGGGTACTTCTAAGATGAGTTATAGTAGTACAAAGCAAGCTGCCTCAAAAATACATTAGTGTTTTTTAAAAAAAGTCATTGTGTGTGCCCCAGCATACACTCCTAGCTGTTCTGTCCAACACTTAGCAATAGTCTATTAGGATAAAATCTGCCCTTAAGGGGTTTGAGTCTGCTCTTTTTTTAAAAAAGTGAATGAACTCTGCAAATGTATATTAATTCAAACAAAATGAAAGGCAACTAATCCAGACTTGTACTCATGCAATTTAGGAGATGTTTCGTGCCAATCTTTCCCTTTTAAATAATTTGCAGATAGACTCTATGCTAGATTTCAATTTGGTGCCATTTCTGATGAGAGGCTATAAAGCCTCATAAAAAGGTGTTTAACAAGAATGCCTTCCAAACTTTAAGGTAAAGCAAGGCAACACCTTAATGAGGTATTTATTCAGCACTTATTTTTCTCAGCATACAGGCACTGCTGTAAGGCTTTGTGGGATTTTGTGGTTGGATCTAGTTTATAAAGACTAACCAGGACAAGAGAGACCAACTTCATAGATGAGCTTTAAAATAAGGACAAATAAGCAAGTGGGGAATGCAACAGTTTTGTGGGAATGGTGTGATGCAAAGGTTAGCGTCTACTTGAAACTAGCCAGGATGCTCAATCCATTTATTAGCAGTGTCATAGAAGAGACAGCAATGTTTTCATGCTCAAGTTTTGCCTCTTTCAATCTACACCTGTTCTTTACTGACCAGGGTTTTTCTATCACTGATTAGCTAGAGAGCAGAGACAACACATTAACTAACCTTGAACTGGAGACTGACAGTGGGTTTTCGGTGCTTGCTTCCACATTTAAGAGTGTCCTGATTGTTGCGACTTGAAACATGTTCAAATAGATCATAGATGAAATCGAGACTGAAATGGAAAAGAAAACCAGTATTTCTAAAGTGTATCTTAACAGACTAGGAGGTTCACCACTGTAGAATGCAAAGAAAGCTCTGTCTCTTAGCAAGAAGCTCCTTCATCAAAAACTCACTTATTGATTTTCTCCACAGTCTTTAATAAACAATAGATTTTGACTTTGCAGAATTTATGTGGGGGATTAAAAATAAAAACAAAACAAGGAGGTTCTTTCTTCTCCACTCCAAACACATCATTAGGGAAATGAAGTGTGAAGTTTTAGAGGCTTTACTGCATTTTACTCCACTCACTCAACCAAAACTCCAGCTGACTGCAACTGGAACTGTACCTGAACAAAGACTGGTTAGGGATGTAACACAGAATAGCCACCCATGTAAGCCTCACTTTAGATACCAGCTGTGCATGCTGTTTTTTACTCTATCAGTTAGGTACCCTCCTCTACAGAAACACAGACATTTTAATTCAAGCTCCACACAGATGTTGGTGCAAAAGCAAAACCAGGCCCAGCCAAGTTTAACTCATTTATTCTTTTTACCTAGATACTTCAATTGACAGATGTTATATCAGAAATGTCATAAATACAGAAAAAACAACATAGAGAGGGAAATGCTTACTAACAGTTTCCCCTGCACAGAAGAGCTTAAGGGATTTACAAACAAGCAACTTGCACAGCAAGGCAGGATGACTGGATGGGATAGGGGAGGGCAGTAGATGAGACAGCAATACCCAGGCTCAGCTCCCTCTTCTTCTACCATTCCTCTGTGTGTCCTGGAGCCTCAACCAAACACCTACATAAAGGGATGTGGTACTGCTCCAGCTCACAGGGAGCCACTCCAAGGATCCTAAGACCTTACACAGCAGAATGGCATGAGACATGTAGGTACCAGAGGCATCCAAGCTCAGGCTTTCAGTCAGATTAATCTTAACAGAAGTTCTCCCTTTGAAGCAATTACTGTATGGCAGTTTGCACTTTGCTAGTCCCTGACAGCAAGTGTTCCACCAAATTAGGGAATGCCAGAAATACAAAAGTGAAGTAAAAAAACACACATGCACACCGCCTATGAGGCACTCTGAAACAGTTAAAAACCACGACCAGCTTCCAGTATCCTCACTCATTACAGAGTAGCAGTGAGTTCCCTAAGAACCCCCTGGACTGAACAGCAACAAAGTACTCTACAATGTAGGTAAACCTGACTTGGTGAGAACCGATTACAGTCAGATCTGCTTACAGGCAACTCTGATATGCTCATTTCTGCGATATGATATGCTCATCTCTGTTTCTTTCTATGCTCATTTCAGGTCTGTCAAGGTCCGATGCTATGCAGCATCTAACATACTCAAACCCCAGCAGAATTAGGTCATCAATCCTGGCAGAATTAGTTGATACAACACCCCTTAATATCATGTCCTTAACAAAAAGCGCAGAAACTTACCTGCTTTCACGTAATAAGTTCAGGAGATCATCTCTGAAAGTATCTCTGTTCTTCTCCAAGATCCCCCTGACATCATACTGGACCTAGAAGGAAACAGAGCTGGTTCAAACAACAAGCCAAACAGTCAGGCACCTCTCACAAGAGCGGTACTGTAAAAAGTGCTGAGGGAACAGAGTGCTTTAGTTAATTTTGAACAGCCTTGGGGGAAAATTAAGCTAATGAAAATTCTGCTTGGAATAATTTCAGCAAATAAAGAAATTACCTCCCCAGCGTAGTGCTTCACTCCAAAGTTGTGAACGGCAACCCTTGGTTTTACATAAAAAGGATTGTTCTAATTGGAGGGGAAAAAAAAGAGAAAAATATTTGGAGGGGGTTGTCACATTATCCTCTCAACCCATACCAAACAGACTATTGTCTTACAATAAACTCCCTGGAAGATTAGTGCTCCAAAAGCAAACAAGCAATTCATAATGATAATAGGATTTGTTAGTCTGGGCTGCTTCACATGCAGTAATAACAGATTTATAGTACACAAAAAGGCATTACACTAAACTTGAACCCCATCTGTCAGAACCATCCATAAAAGGCACTTTGAAAGAGAAGGCTCTATCTTAGACTGGCAGTTATGAAGATTGGTGGATATGCTTGCATCCCAGAAATTGTGAAAAATAATTCTAGGATCACAAATAAAGGTAACACTAACCTGGACAGAGGAAACAGAAAACTTTCAGTACATGACGTAATTTACTGAATGATGTGAATGCTTCATTAAATCAAGGGAAATTGAAGATCTAAATAATCTGAGCTACTGCAGGTTGACAGAGCTCTAATTAGGAGTAGAATTTGGCTGATTCACCACAATGGAAACCTTTAACAGAACAGCAACAAGGATATGTTCTTCCAGCCTTGACAGCAAATTATACTGATTGCTGTGGAAGTAGGATCACAATCCAAAAAGGCCTCTACAACTATGCACCCATATGTTTGAACCATGAATTTCCACAGAAGCAAAGAGATCCTACATAATTTGCACAGAAAATATCAGCAAAACATCACATACAGCATGCTGGGCATTCAACTTCTCCAGTAAGGTGGAGTCAGTAGCTTGAGGAAAATGGCTCTCCTCATTGATGAGTGCCAGTAGTCCCAGTTTCTAGAACAGCAAGAAGAGGGAAAAGATGAATTAGCGCATGGATGGACACAGCTGTTTTCCCCAGTTGGGAAAAATCACAAAGTCCTTGAAGTTGCTGTGTGCAGAGAGGCACAAAAAAAGTCATGTACAACTAAAACCCCAGTCTTGAAGGTGACCGTAATCCTATTTTTCTGGCAATGCTCCTTTTGAAATATAGAGCATATGATCTGTGGGCAAAATCAACAGTTCTCCTGATGTAGGCAGTTTTTAGATGCATGCAATGACATTGCCCCAGAAAACATCCCCAGCCTCCAAGATCTCCAACGATCAGGAGTCTGAGGAGTTTGTGTAAAACAGCCTTTCAAAAAAGTTTCTTCCATGTAATTATCTACCCAGTTGTTGAACCAATGCAAACTTTTAGCACCCACAGTGCCCAGGGGCAGAGCAAAAGATACACAGTTTAACTCTGCCCTGCGTGAAGCACAACCTCCCTTTGCTTTGCATATGCCTCTGTAATTTCCTTTGATGTTCCCTACTTCTCATGCTAGAAGAGGTGGTAAACAAAGCAAGCGGCCCCGCAGTTAATTCATGTATCCAGCAAGCTCCAGGTTGATAGTGCCTCAGAAAAACACGGTTCTCCAGGTGCACATTTTAATAAGCCAGGTCCCAAGGGCCCAGAGCAGCTCCTGAAAAGCCACAGTGCCCTGACTGCAGTCACGTCCTGCCAGCGGGGTCCCCTGCCCGCTGCCACTCGCTTCTATGCTCGTCTGAACTCCTGCAGTCACACACCCTGCCGTGGAGATCAGCTCACACAGCCCGCTTTACTGATGGCAAGAGCGAGCATGGATCAAATTACTCTTTTAATCATCTCCAAATATTGCTTTTGTATGTAATCACACATAGAGGAAAGTTTCTACAAGGAAAAGAGCTCACAATATAATTCTTAATATAGCCATACATGAAAATGATCTGATTAAAAGTTTGCTATTTAAATATGCAAGATCCACCATTCTCTTCATTTGTTCTTTGTGTCGACAAGTATTTTAAAGATGTACTACCTCAGAACAAAAAGGAAGAACAGGTAACAGTATCAAATTCTTTCTTACCTTTTCAATAAGATCCAAGCACTCTCCATTGTCTGTCCAGTCAATATCTTCCCAAATTAGTCCTTCCCTAAGGAAAATAAAGCAGGCCTTTTTATTGAAATTATTTTAGTTGTAGAAATAGAAAAAGCTGGTGTATTTATCTTGCAAATTACAGCAAAATCAGCTTGCTTTTATAAAATACACAGCTCCAGACAGAGATTTTCAAAGGAAGCTAAGGTAGCTGCAAACTAAAATTTCAAGTGAATACGATATTGTCAAAATTGTTTCAAATTTGTCCTCTCTCTCTTACCTGCTGTATTCCAGTTGCTCCAAGGAAAAGATGTGCTTGTTGAAATACTCCTGAAGCTTCTCATTTGCATAGTTAATATTGAACTGCTCAAAACGGTTTACCTAAAGAGACAAGAAATTTTCAAAAATGCATACACTTCAAGTATTTTACTTTGCAAACAAGGGAATGGGTTAAGTCATAACATGTTTAACAATCAAGTTCCAGAGAAGAAAACAAAAATATGTAAAGCAATAAAGCATAAATATCAGACAAGCCATTTGAATAAGCTTTTGAAACCTACCTCAAAGTTTTCAAATCCAAATATGTCCAAAATTCCAATAGTCTTAAAGTCTTCCTTGCTCCTGATCCTGCTATTGATTTTCTTAATGACCCAAGCAAAACACTGAGAATAAAGTGCCATAGCCATAGAATCTCTGCTGTCTATTGCCTGTATTAAAGAAGGAATACACAACACATCAACTACCCCGTGACTGACTGACTCTGCTCGTCAGTGTCCTTAGCACAGCACAAAGCAAGGTATAATGCAAGAAGCTTCCTATTCCTACGTAGCTTGACAGCAATTGTATTAACACTTAAAAGGCATCATGATTTGAGACTTAAGAGTTTAGCTTAAAACAGCTGTACACCTATGTGGCTTTAAAATTACATTTCAAGGCTAAAGCATTCAAAAAACTAGGAAATTGTAAACTTAAGTTGTGGAGGAAGGAAAGAGAAGTGTAGGAAATAATACCTTAAGTCACCCTTTTCCAGAGGGAAGCATAATGTTATGCATACTTATTTCTAATTCCCTTCTTGTAAAATATAAAACTATTTCTCCTGAAAATTTTGAAAAACATTCCCCTGACACAAGTCTCCATAGGGAAAAAAATATTAGCCTACATGTTAAGAATTTGAAAAAAAATGGTAAGTAATCAGGCTTCATAAAATAACAGGAGACAAGCTACAAGTCTTGGCCAGTATAATAGGAAGGGATCTACAGAGATAATACCCTTTCCAAAAAAACTATGTAGTACTTTAGATTACAACTCTGATGCATGAGCTAAGCTTCTGTTCTTGAGTGATCAATGATTCGTCTGGACTTGAAGACTGAGACATCTTTCAAAGACCCTAAAAACATGTCAAAACTGAGATGCCTTTACCTGTTGTATACTAAGAGGTGTTAGGATTTCTTCTCCCCTGAGTATCATCGACCTCTGTGTCAATGCTTCTGTTAGTTGTGTGGAGTCCAACCCCAGTAACTCAGCAGATCTACCCAGGGCTGGAAAAAGAGGAAGAAAAATACAAATATGTCCTTAAATGTATAAAGTTATGAAACCAATTTCATTTTTTACCATAATTATTACTACTACTACCACCACCATTTTAGATGCTCCTAAAATGACAGGGTTTAGAGATGAAAACACAACTAGAAATTCTAGGATGCTATTTTGCTGCTCATGAAAGGCATAAATATGTACATCTGAGGGAAATTAGCAGTAGAAATACATCACAAGTAAGTCACAAATATTTATTTTCCTCTTAATGTTACATGCCAAGAATTCAAACAATCCACTGCTTGCCCTAACACATTTTTCCAGATACAAACAGTAATTGACTCTTTGTCCACATGAATGTGTTTCCACTTTGCTTGGGATGATGAGGATAAACCAATGAAATTTTTCTTCCATGCATACTTTTATTTTCAGTTTTGCTATAATATTAATGATATAATATCTATGCCATATTTAAACAAACCTTTAAAATGCCCACCAGCTCAATCTTTGAACATACCAGCACATTCTTTCAGATATGTAACTGAAATATTGAAAGCTCTAAAAAAATATACTTTCAGTGGAGATGTTGGTTGTGGAATTTATTTGAGCACTTATGTTTTATCAACTTGAGAATATTTCAAAGAAGGAATTAGATTCAAATAGAATTTCATTACTGTTAATGGAATAAATATGTGCCCAAGGTCTTCCCAAATTAAGACCTAGCATCCAGAAGCAGACTACTTTGCCTTATCTGTCAAACCCTATCCTCCCAAAGTAACATTTTAATCAACATTTACAGATGTTAAAAGTCAGTGAAACCCTTTCATTGCTTGTCCTTGCTATGTTCAGATATACTAACAACAAATAAGACTTTCAGAACCTCAAGAAATATTTAGATTTGGACGCACAGCCTTCTCACCTGTTTTAAAGGACACTTGTGCCCCACCAGCAGTGATGAACTCAACGTTTCCCAGATGTAAAATGCCAGCCAACAGCCTCAGAACTTCTCGTACTTCCTCCCTGCTGAACTCCATCACTTCCATTGCAGTCTGGAATGACATGTGAGCTTCTTCAATAACATGTACACAGACTCAAAAATGGGAGGCCTTGGAAAAGCAAGTCAGGACTAAAAGAAAGCTGGCTCAAGTCCATTCCTTTGGTTTCATCCCAAACTGAATACACTCTAAGGCATCATTGGGACATCTTGGAACATGTAAGTATCGCTCTGCTTTTAAGAAATTTCATTTTGATGCTGTAATGATGTTGTAATTTGCTTTCAAATTCATCATTAGAATCATATAAATATTGGAACGACCTACTGAGCTGTGCATCAGAAGCAATTACTCTAATTTGAATTATTAATTGATTACCTCCTGCATGTTTTTACAAAAATTTCCTTATTGGCCTTGTAGGTAACAAGGCATGGGGGAAAAAACACAGCAGCATGTAAGACGTGATCATTTTTGTGCCCAAACATGCACCTTAC
Source organism: Daphoenositta chrysoptera (assembly GCA_013397915.1). Taxonomy (NCBI): domain Eukaryota; kingdom Metazoa; phylum Chordata; class Aves; order Passeriformes; genus Daphoenositta; species Daphoenositta chrysoptera. The sequence goes on along the minus strand of VZRO01007695.1, from coordinate 540,477 downwards.
CAATGTGGTCTGACAACTTCCAGTAAAACTGAGAAAGAAAGGTATCTACATAAAAAGTGTTGAATTTATGAATAAACAATATGGCAACAATCAAGGCTCAATTACATAAATGAGGAGAAGAGCAAATAGTAAAACGCTGAAAGAAATACTAAAACAAGAGGAACACATGCTTTCCTTTGATGCAGAAAGGGTAATTGCACGCCTCTTGAAACGACCAAACTTTCCAGATTTGGATGTAATATGAGCCTGTCTGAGACCAGATCCACAGTTTTGTACCCTTACAGTCAGACTCATCATGTTATAGTCATTGCAGGTGTTTGGCAGATGACACATTATATCTTTCGTAAATCATCCATTACAAATGGAAAAGCCTCAGACTCATCCCACAATTCAAAGCAGAGTAGAGATAATGGTTGAAGGTTTAATTTGTAAAGAAGACCTCTCACAACAAAAGGGCAGCAGCACTACGAGTTCATCTCCCTGCTCACTGTGCTGTTCCTCCCTGCCTCCTACAAAAAAGTTTCCCTTAAGTAACATTTCCAAGACTTACACTGCAATAACAACAGGCAGAGGAGATGACTGTAACAGGAAAAGACAGGTGAGGGCGAGCTGTGGGGGTTTCTGCCCACCTCCTGCTCTGGGAATGCAGCCTGGCAGCCCCTGCTCCCAGCCTGCCCACGCGGCGGGCAGCAGGCAAACACCACCTGCCCAACTGATTTCATGCTCTGCCTACCCTGGGATGATTAGCACAAATTAAATGTCATGCTAATCAACTTCAGCATGTGACTACAAGATAGATAGGTTACCAACTTTTCCAACGCTTCCTTCCGCCACACAAGATGATGGAGTTTTACACCAAATAAACCTGCTGCATCCACTATACATTAAGTTGTCCATTTGGCTAAAAGATTAACATAGCTAAGAAAAACAGTTTAGTGAAGGGTGTAAAACCAAGTGTTTTATCTGATTTTTAAAATCAAACACACATCACCTCAGTGCTACAATACCCAATTAGTGTGATCAGTATAGACTAATTGCTCTGGATGTAAGATATATTCAGAGAGATTCCATCAGGTTTTTAATCTGTGCTTATGTGTTCATAACTCTGTTGTGTAAGTTACTCCATACAACTGCATTTCCCAGCTGCAACTTAGTGTCACAGGTGCTTCACTCCCTGTGTGCTGCACTGCAGACTCCACCCAGTAAAGGCCACATTATTTAGGCAAAGTTTTCAGATTGAAAAACAGTGAAATATATATATGTGTGTATATATATCTATATGTGATATAAAACAATGCGGGGAAAGGCAAATGCATATAAAAGTCTTACTCATTTCCCAACAGATATTCTTTTTATTTCAAAATGTAAGCATTTTGCTAAATTACAGCACACTTTGAAACAACAGAGTAAAAATGAAATACTGGAGGAAAGGTAAAGGCACGCTCAAAATGAGATTGAAGCATTTTGAGAAAACCTAAGTCCCTATAAGATTAATGCATCAATGAAAGAGCTGCACATGCAGGAAAGCACAGGAAGGCTTTGTAACCTGCTGTCAGTGGGCCCCACACACCTGAACTTCCAGCATTTTTAAAGCAAAAGAACTAGGGAAGCAACTCACAATGACTTCCTTGAAAGAATCTTTGTCACTGATTGTCTTATCCGCTATACATCCAGACTGGTTCAGGTAGTGGTAGTTCTCAGGTACAGATAAGTAAAAAGCATCTAATGAGGAGAGAAAACAGGGTGAGTGAAAAGAAATACCAAAACAAAGGCACACCACAAATTACTATGTCAGAGTTAAACAGTTCACAATTCATTTGCTCAGAAATTATGATAATGCACATGACAAAGTTTTATATTAAAATCAGATGGGGGGTTATTTTGCTGGGTTTTGTTTTATTTAGCTGCATAATAGAGTTAACTCTACTTTTTAGCATGCAAAGACAGCAGGCCCACAGGGAAATGCTGAGACAGCTTTAGGCAATTTTGCACATAAACAAATGTCATTTCTTTTGTTCAGTGGATTTATTCTTTATGAGAAAGGATTAGAACAACCAGAAGTATTTATCTTTGTTGCTGTGGAGTTATTTAGTACCAGCAAAAATATTCAGTTTGAACAGAACAAGGCATGTTTGTCCCAAAGTAATTTTCCCAAGGCCACAGCAGAAGCTGGGAGAAAAAACTACCATCAGCTCAGTGACATTCTTCAGCTAAGTGGGTTCCTTTATCAAGCTGAGCTCAAATTCACACTCACTGAATCCCAGCTGAATAAATAACCTATTTCTCTGCTTGGGTTAGTGGGTTTCTGGAGTTAAATTCTCTACTGCTGCCACCACTGCTGACTGCTAGCAGAAAACCACTACAGTTGTGTGACTTGTGCTTTGCCACTCACCTTTCTCTCTCTCTTCTATCCCTGCCAGCAGAGCATAGAATATATGATAATTTCTTTCCCCGGGGTTTTGTCTTACTACACGGTTCTGTCAAAGTAAAAAATAGTTTCCACTTAAATGATCATTTTTAAGGACAAATTTTTTATCCACAGTTTCAGAGAAAACATTAAGTCAAACACAATTAACTAAACAAAACCAAACATCAACTTACTTTTTCCAATAAATCTGGAGCCAGCAAGAAAAGCTTCAGTCAAGGAATAAAGTAAAAAGCAATTAATGCAGAAGCTTTTTATAATCTTGCTTCTTTCATTTGAGACAATAGGAAGACTATCATACTCTTTTCTTACAATATGCTAAACATGTTTCATATAATACACCTACAACAAGATAAATAAAGTAGCAACAATGATAATATTGTAGCAGATCTAATATCAATGTATCAACACCCTGAAAACTTCATCCCATCAAAACTGGACTTGGCAGATTCTCCATTTTAAATTACATCGTTTTCCTTTGCTTTTTCTTTTCCCTAAAGCTTGGAAACAATTTCAAGAATTAAATTTGTCCCACTGCAAAAGCAGCTTATGTTTAAAATTCAGGTAGGATCCCCTTGGAATATTCCTCATCCCCATACCTCAGGTGCTCATAGTCTGATTTTGCCAAATGCAGGACAAATCCAAGGATTTAACCCACCCAGATTCACACTGCAGAAACTGAGCAGCTCTGCTCTTTCAAGTACTTTTCCAGAGAAGTAAGCAGCTTATCTTTGGATATAGTAATGAGGGAAATGGCTGACAACTGAAGTTATTCCCAAGGACTCAGGCTGTTTTAGCTCACTAAATGGGAACATGCACATAAGCCACGCCATGCTAGCAGTAGCAATACTCCTCCAAGAGTACATACACCCCACGCTGCCACAAAAGCATGTGTGCATGTGTGAAGTTGGTGTTGCTGCTTCCCCTTCCCACCTACATCAGCTCAGTTTAACTCCATGTGCTTCAGGATGGGGTGAAAGGACAGACAAAGGCAAGCCAGTTCTCCCTCAGTCCTCCATCAAGGAGGTACATGGGGGCTTCCCACAAACAGGCATCAAATCACTAAATGAGGATACAATCCATAATTCTTCCTCCCTGAATGTTTCCTTTCTGACAGATGTTCAGCTGAATAAACTTCCCAAAGCGACTCGAGTTGTTGTTGTAAACAGTCTTCGCATTGCCAAAAGCTTCCATAATTGGACTGTGAAAACAAAAACCGACAGGAGCGTTAACATGTGACCAGCATGCCAACAGCTTCAGATGGGGCTGGTGAAAGGAACAGCACTCTGACAAGCTCCCCTCTGACACTCTCCTCAGCAGCAGCCTACATCCCAGCATTACCCTCCATTTACTAGCAATGGGCATCTCGGCTTCCTATCAAAAGATGCAAGTATGCATGCAACAGGAAGATAAATCACACTGAACTACGCTGCAGCTGCAGAGTAGTTACTGCTACTTGCTACTTCTTTTGTAATCGCTCAAAAGATGCACGCAATTCTCACTGCAGTACTCAAATTATAGAAATAAGAAATCTCAGCACATGCAAATTGCTAGACAGATGTATGAGTCCTTGTCCTAAGGCAATTAAAAAAAAATAACTACATCAAGATACAGCACGTAGAGCAGAGATGAAGCAAGATAAACAAAAGTAATAGCATCTCAAATTGCCTTTGTTTTTAAATAGTTTAGAACCATGTCATTTCATGTGAACACCAAGATTTCTTTTTTGCTTGCATAGGTTGTGTCCAATTTATCTGATGCATTTTCTCATCTGTCTTATCAGGTCTCCTTATCCTCCCTCTCCTCAGCATGCTTTTACTGCTTGAGCACTTTATCCTCACCGTGCTGTATCTTGTTCTACTGTATCCTCAGGCTACACAAACTGAACCAAAGGTTTCCCCCTCCCATCACCCATTTCCTTTACTCCGATTATCTGAATTCAGCCCTAAACAGAAATGAAAGCCACCATTAAAGCTTCATCCATTTCAAAACTCTGCATATTTTTGCTTCACTAAGAGATACCACCATGCTCACAACTCTCTGGAGCAGCCAGGTAATTTTGTTTAATGGAATATTTCCCTTTCTCCAATATTCATTTTATTGTTCAGTAAATACATACACACACACACACACATATTTGATTACATTGTAAGCTCTTATTTCAAGGTCAAGGCTTATATCTTCTGAAAAAATATACCTGATTGAAAGATCTAATACCTGCTCTCAAGAATAGCTTGCTCCACACAGGAGGTCTTCTCTCTGGAGGACAGCTCCAGTGAATGTTTGCTCATTGCAGACAAGAACTTGAGAATCAGCTTAGTGCTCTCCGTCTTACCAGCACCACTTTCGCCACTGAAAGAAGAGGAGGAAATGGTTTGCACAGTCCCAGTGGCCAGTGAAGAAGCCCTCTGGCTGCCCAGCCAAACTCCACATTACTGGAGGTCAGGAAGACCGGGGTGATTAGAAGTGATGGTTAAATGGAGACAGAACACCCAGTTAACTTCCTGAATATGTCATCCAGGCAAAAACACAAGCTGTCCTTAGGCTTCATGCCACTGCTCAAACAGCATTTCAAGGCACTGACTGCATATGTACACACACATAAAAGGCAACAAAGAGCTTTCTGAATGCAAACAATTATCCAGCAATTCCCACCATCATGTTAAAACAAAGTCACAACAAAGGCATGGCAATGGTCAGGGAAAAAGACCAAACTACGAATTAGGATGGGAAAGTTTGGGATATGTTGCAGCAATTTAGCTAATGAAGGAGCCCTGCTGTGAGGAGGAGGAAGTTAAAAACACCAATGCACATTCTAACACATAAAGGCTACTTGTATAATTAATACTGAAATTCTTAGCGAACTACATACTCTTTAAACAAACTTTTTATATACCTATTGAAACAGACCAGATTCATGTGAGTTCAAAATATACAATTTACACCTCTCATTAGCATCAGAGATGTAAAACTTCTCATCACCACCCACACGAGAACAAAGCAATTTGATAATGCTAAATTGACATTCTTAAAACAAACTATTAACAAGCAACCCTGCTGATACAAACGGAAAGCAATATACTCAGTTTCTCTTCAACACCAACACTCTAAAAAGGGAAAGTTTTGATCTGGCTCATTTCCCCAATATCCTTTCCCTTCAATTATGTAGCCTAAACACACACTGTGAGCCATTAAGAAATATAATTTGTGGGTAAACTTTGTCTAGTTTGCTCACTCTTCATCTACAGTCATAGCACTGTATCCGAAGTTGTGGCCTAGTTCCTAATTAAGCTGTACATAATTTCAGTTTACTCCCAAAGAGAGAGGGTACATTTTGGTCTAACTTCACCTCTTCCATTGTAGCAAGTGGGAATTTTGCCACTGACTTTGATGGAGCACAAATGGGTATGTGGAGCAAGCTTAGATGATTTGACAGTCCTTTGTTGTGCCATTGCTGAGTAATGACCCAACTGATTTTAGGTTACAACGAAGTATAATGATGCTTTCTAGTGAAAAGCAAAGGAGAAAGGTACCACCCAAGAAAACAGCATGACATTTTCCTGCAGGTGAATGTCAACAATAAAATTAGGGAAGAGACACTCAGGAAACATAATGAGACATCTTCATAACCGCCAATATGTTCCAGCAAGTGTGATTCATCCGTTGTATTTATACCACATCAAACAAATTCTATAGTATTTTTATGTAATTTTACTCTTGCCATCTGGCCTTTTCAGTATTCCTTCCCCTTCTCTTTTCAGGCCCTCACTCACTCATCTCCTCTGCCCAAGAAGCAAATATTTATTATTCCTGCACTCAATACTCACTTTAAAAAACATTTCTACTAGTAGTTTTGAGAGAGTTTCACAAACCCTTGCATTATTCTTGTCTAGTGTAATAAATCGTCCAATGATACGCACCTCTTCCTGCCTAAATTCTCTCCCCCTGAGCCACATGTATAGCTCAACAGCAGGCACAGGGTGACACCTTAGAGGACACTGACACCATCCTTCCTCTGCCCCCACCCACAGTCCCTTGCTTTGGAGAACTGGTTTGGTTCTGAACCTGCCCAGTGTCCTATTCTGACAGTTGCCAATTGGAGATGCCCATGGAAGAGATTTGATACTTCCCTTCTGTGTTCTTCCAGCTTCCAGTTATTTGATGTTCAGAGGCTTCCTGATCTAAACCTGTTTTCTATGTGTCTTGTAACCGTCAGTGGATTTATCTACTATGAGTTTCTAGCCATACTCCCTTAAAAAGCAAAGGAACAAGTCTTGTTTTTTCAAATCCACCTCCTATTAGCTTCATGTGATACCTCTTAGTTCTCATGTTGGAAGGTGAAACCAGCAATTCATCCTGGTGCTCTTTCTGCTGTGCATGACTTGATGGGTAGTGCCCCAAATTCAAGGTGCCTGTCTCTGTTAGCCATTCTCCATGTTATACTTCTGATCACTTTTGAAAATTTTCCTCTGAACCACCTTCAGTTCCACAAAGTCTAGATCCATGCAAAGGATGGATTTAGACGATGTTCTCTACTGTTCTCTACTCATTTAGTAGTAACCACTCCATTCTATCTGCTTTTACAGTTATGTGGGATCAGTCTTTCAGTCCTTAGAAAACTTTTGCCTACAAGGTCAGTAAAAGGGTGAATTTTTAAGTGCAAGTTTCCCAGCAGCCTTTTCAGCCCATGAGCTTAAGTGCCCAGCTTGTTCCACATCACCACGTTCAGGACTGTGAACATATCAAGTCTGACAGCAGCTCAGAAGGCCCCCACTTAGAAGACGTTCAGGCTTTCTCCGTGACTTGTTCTACGCAGGGCATCGCGCTGAGGGCACAGCAACCCAGACTCAAGACTGCCACAGCGTAAAAAGGGGTCACTGGGGGGTCCTCACTCTGAAGGGCATAACACGAAATCATCTCCCTGTTCCGTCTGGGTAAGAGACAGAACAGTCTGTAGTGGCTGCTAATCACTGGCACACCAAAGGCACCGCTCCATGCCCACCTCTGGAACCCCTAACCCAGCTCCTGAGTGACCAAATGACCAGAAACCCCACCTGGGGGAAGGGCCCAGGAAGGCCAAAGTGTACTTGAACTGAGACAGGAGGCCAGCACATGGCTTGATCCTACCTTCTCTTGGAATTTCAATCAGCTGAACACCGCTGGAACCGGGAGTGGCAGCTATACTTGTTCTTTTCTGTATCTTTTCTGCCTTTCTGTCTTTCTCTTTCTTCCTCTAATTCCCTCTTCTCGGAGTTTTGTGTAACTTAAAATTGAATGAGCTTAGAGTTTGCTAAGTTAATGGGCTAAGTTAATGCTTTGGCAACTGTTTTATGTTGACGGAATGCTGTTCTAAACTTTTGCAAAAGTTCTCTAAATTTCTGAAGTCACCAGTAAAGTTTTTTGTTGTTTTGACCTCTTGAGAATATCTTGTCAGTATTTCTCCCATGCATCTGAGTACGTGAACAACCGTAAGTCCTTTTAAGAGTCTCAACAAGTGAGGTTTTTGGGGCCTTAAAGTCTGCTGGCTTTAAAACCCCAAGACAGACACACACAGACAAAACAGGCCCCTTCATGAAGGAAGTCCATCTTATTTGAGCAATAGCCAAACAGCAAATATAATTTGTAAAATGCACATCTGAACTTTGGTGTGTCAGGACATCACATCCATCACAGCTCTGGGTCCCAAAAAAGCATTTAGTTCACACTGATTTTCAAGCTGAAAAACAACAAGAAGTTTCAGGCCATCAGATGATAACAGAGAGAACAAATCAGTATCAGACAGTGATTTCCCACTCACGGCACTGACTTGAATGTCATGTGGAGCAACTGTTTCGGCTCCCTCTACTGCTTTACACTTCTTTGGGAGTGCTCTGAAGTGGATCAACTGCTATTTTATCTGAGAGATGAGCATGTGTTTGCTTCTGCACAGACTAAACCTCCTCAAAAAACAAACCTTAAGATATTTTACTATTTGTGTAATAAAGAAGTGGAGATTTGAACTAGGTCCCAACTTGTGAACTTCAGCTATTCATGGGGGAGCTCAGCCCCTTTCCTACATCAGGACAAGCTGTTTGGCTGTTGCTCAAATAAGATGGCATAAGATGAGGCACCCAGCTGAAAAATCAGAAGATGTTTATAACATGGTGGTGGGCGCTTTTTTTTTCCCGTTTTAAAAGAAACTGGACCCTGTGATAAGTGTTCAGACCAACATGAAACTGAGAATTCATTGATGCAGATGTTTTTTGTCTACAGAAAAACTCTTTTTTAGCCTGGGAGAGTTAAAACATCATTTCACAACTGTGTATCTATTCTAGTACACCAGTTTGTACAGCTTTTTCAGTGTGACGTTTTGTTGACGTTTTGGGCTGCTAAGTCCTTTTTATGCAGCATTATCCTGAATTAAAATTACAAAAATTGTGCCTTTTACACAAACCAATAAATAAGCATCTTTGGGTGATTCGATTTATTATCATCTCTTCTGTATTTCCTTCCTTTTCACCTCTGACCTGGGTGGAAAAAATGGTCTCACATTTATGTTATATTCTGAGTTTTTATGATAACAGTTTTTAATTCGTGTTCTGCAATTCACCCTCTCACCCTACCCCATGCAGAAAAATATCACAATGTTAATATTTCAAAACACTAGAAGCTTTTTCACAGGTTTTTGAACCCAAAGCCTGAAGAAAGCAGCTCCAAACCAGAGCTGAGCTAATTCTGGGGGCCAGCAGGGGGCACTTCAAGTCCAGAGGATCATCAAAAAGCATTCCAAGCGCCTTCCTCAGTGGGACTGTTACAATTTGCTGCGGAGTGCTGAGATCCCAGGGTCAGGAGCAGCTCAAACTGCCTATCAGAACGTGACACCTACCCGAATAATTCCCTCATTTTAACTACTGCGTTTTCGAGAAGCAATAGAATTTTCCTCTTTATCACCTCTTACATTAAATGCAAGACCAGAATGTTTATCTGAATTCAAACACTAAAGAGCTCCACTGGGCTATTTTGTTTTTTAAATGCCAGTAGTAACCAAAAAAAGTTACATTGACAGTACAGTGACTTGTTGCAACATCTAATTCTAAGCCAGTAAAAGATGCAGAAATGACCAGGATGCTGAATTTGCCAAGCACACTGTTAAATCTCCACTTTCTATGCCCTAAACTATGTGACCACAGGGGACTTTCCTAAACCATATGAAGGGCCAGGGAAACCTTCAGTAATTAAAAAAAATCCTATTCTGAGTCCCTCACAGATAGAGCAGATAATACTCTTTTAGAAAAGCAGATTTGACTTCTTTTTTTTTAATTTGAATTGCGCATTTCCTCATTTTCTGCAGCAACAAGATACCCTTATAAGGTTGTATTGTGCCCCTTATCTGAAGCACAGAACTTACACAAATCACTGCTTCAATCCATGACCACAGTAAACAATTTTAAAAGGGATTCCTAATACAAAACTTCTCCATATTATGGCTTATCTGTACCAAAGCACATGGTTTACAGAGCAGAGACTGCAGAAGACTCCCCTGGAACATCACAGACTTCTGCTTATGTCCATTTTAGGACATAACCTGCTTTCCTCTTGGCAGCTTGTGAGGAACTGGAATGAAAGGTAAAATACTGAGGCTAGTACAGAATGGCAAAAATACCAATGGCCACCAGAAATTGTTTTGGTCCCCTAAATTTGTGTACACGGGCTGTTCACAAGTAACTGCCTGGCAATAATACACAAAATCATGACTCCAGGCTAGTTATTGTCACATGACAAAGATCTCTGTGCATTTCATTTTTGCTTGGACTCTTACCTGGACTCATCTTTATATGTACAGAACTACGTATGAATAAGAAGGAGGAATACAGTTAAAAGAAAGCTGAAAAAACACACTCTTCAGCTTTGTGTCACTGCCAGGCAGAATCTGCCTAGAGGCGAGGGCAGGTGGGCACTGCAACCTGAGAACCTGCAGAAAGTTGCATGCAGGCCTGGCTGTGTTGCAGCTAATCCACATTTCTTACAACAGCTTGGATGCTGGACTACATGCACCAAATCCCCCTCTTATCCAGGAAGCCTTGCAACCTGGCCTATAATCTGAACTGTCAGTAGAAACTGCCTATTGGGAAAAGTGCTGCTTTCACTCTGCCTCATCCCCTCTCTGTCTCACCGTCTGCCCCATGTGTAGCCAGTCCTACAGCCACCACAAGGACTCCTGGGGAGGTCGGGACACAGCCAAAATCATGTCAACTTGTGCCTGAAGAGCACATGTAACTTCATGGTGCAGGAAGGTGACAGCAAGTAGGCCTAATCACAAAAATGTTGTGAAGGCAAGAGAGGAGAGGGAGGGGAAACACAAGCTCTCTCTGCCCCCTGAGCATCACCCCCTGCCCAGAGGCCGGTCACTGGTGCCCTGCTGCCATCACCAGAGAGCTGCTCCTCCCGATTAGGCAGGCAAGGCTTTGGTCTCCCTGCCTGTGTGTGAGCCAACACAGCTGAGCTGGCAGGCTCGGGAATGGGAAAAGAGCTGGCTGCGATTTCAGCTCTTCTGGAGCCAGAAGGAAGGAGGAGCTGAAAGCAGTGAAAAGCTATTGAAATGCCAACTGCTCCCTAACGCGCACTCGGCCACAGCCAGATCCTGAATACCAGTGACACAGTGGTTCAAACGGGAAGCTATTAAATCACCATTAAATAAAAGCACAACAAGATTAAGCAAGGAAGATTAATCAGGCAGAAATAAGTGGCTGAAATGTGGAGGGGTTTCTCTTTTGCTATTCTTATTTACTGCATTTCTCAAGACTGGTGGGTTAGGTTTTTCTTTTCCTCTCCATACAGGAATCAGGGTCCAGTGGTGACAAAGCACTGAGCTGCACAGAGATTTTTAAACTTAGGTTAACATTTGATGTGTGAAGACTAAAAAACGCACAAAAATACAATAGATTTTTTCACTAAATGAAATTGGAAGACGCATAAAAAAAAATAGTATTTTGTTAGAGGTCCACAGAATGACACAGAGCCAGTTCAGAACTCTCTTGAAACTGTGCTGTTTTAAAAGCCTGCCATCTTTTGGAGTTCTCCCCATGTGGCCCACAGGCATGCTCCCAAACCACCTTGAAAGGCTCACCCCGAGAATAAGCCAAAGCAGCAGCAGCAGCAGCATCCACCAGTCACTCACCTGATGAGGATACACTGGTTGTCGTGGCGCTTCCAGAGGCAGCGGTAGCACTCGTTGGCCACGGCGAAGATGTGAGGCGCCAGCTCTCCCATGTGGTGCTTGCTGTACCGCTCCATGGCGGCGCCGTCGTACAGGCCCGCGATGCTCTTGTAGGGGTTCACGGAGGCAACTATCGAACCAATGTAGGTCTGCAAGCACACAGCACCCCACAGAACGGTTATCACACGTGGGGTGGAACAGGTCAACACTCTTCTCGAACGACAGACAAAAAAAATGCATTTGCAAAACTGTAATAATCCTTTAGATAAAGGTGGCCAGCAATTTTCCCTGATTTCTTCCCTTCAAGAAAAGCAACAAAAGGGCGAAAGTTGCTTCCACCTCTGCCATGTTCTCAGGCTTACCCCACCTATAACACTGAGCTTATTGACTGTACAAATCCCTGCCTTAATGCCTCTTACAGCTGCACGGTAATGCCTATCAGCACTGGCCTACAGCTGCTTCTCCTGTGTCCTTAGGGACTTACTGAACATACTAAAAACCTGACTGTGCCTGAAGTAATGGTCGAAAAGTCTGTATTTCCATATAGAGTGTCGAAGTCCTTCTCTGCTACTCACTTTGAAAAGAGAAGTATCAGACACTAGGACCATTATGTTTAGAATAGCAGGCTCTAAGAGGAGCGTGTGAACTGGCAGATGCTCCAAAAACACTGGGTTTCTGCAACTTTTTTATTATTAGTTTGATGCAGAACAGCAGCTGGCAAGTCATTAATTTCTATCCCACTGCAATTAGGGAGCACATCAGTTAAAACCACCCAGGTAGCAGCTTATGCCCATTTCCATTGCCTTAACTCATTAGGCTGTCGTAACCTGATCATTTGCCACAGTCTGTTCACAATGCTGTTCAATTTCTCCCTCACCCTCTATCCACTTCAACATATTTTTTAAAAAAGATCACATTAAGTGAGGTAGGAGATAACATTAAGTGTGCTATCTCCAGAGTTTCTGGGGCATGTGAAATTAATTGATATTGCATGGCGTGTGCAGTGTTACTGCTGCGATACCAATTTCATTTTGCTGAATGCCCTTTCTGTGGTTACAGGCAGGAAGCTGACACCTGGCTCCAACAGCCCTGCTCTGGACTGGTGAGGAGCCAGGCTGTGCAGCCTCCAGCCCTGTAACACAGCCCCCACGTACAGACAGATGCCTCACCAGCAGTCAACCCTCTCGTCGCTGGCAGGAACCAGCTGTGAAGCAGGACTGGGGCTCTCTTCATCTCCACAGCACCCTAACCAGAGAGGGATGGATAAGGGGAGCAGCATCTTGCAAACCACAGAAATGCAGCTCCATGCGCTCCTCCTGCAGCCTCCCTCTTCTCTGTATGGGCCACCAAAGGGGCACTCACTAAGACATAGGGACCATCAGTTCCCCCATACTTTCCCCTCTATCAGTGTCTTTTGCAGCATTTACAGACCACATCTACCTACCTCCCTCTTTTTCTCCTTAATTAACATGCAGTTATCGCTGTGTATCAGCTCTCCTTTCTCACTGTTGCCCTGCTGTTCCAGTCCCCATTATCCACCTGTTCACCCTCCATCAGGCCCGACACAAATTGCAGCTCTGAGCTTTTGCTAAGGGAACTGCAGTTGTGTCCTTGAAATCATGACGATTTTATTAGCAGTAAGGGGAATACCCCTCCTCACTGTAACTCTAGTACCTCTTACAGAACGGTGAACTTTCAATCTGTGTGTTTTATAGCACCACTCCCCATAACCTTCCCATGCTGTGCAACAGCTCAGAAGATTTAATCTAGATGAGAGATACCATTTCAACATAAGATCGTATCGCAGGGCAATTACAGTACTGAAACAACAGCTTAATTTTCTGGGATCATCCCCTCTTGGGTTCTTAAATAAGTAATAAGTAACAAGGAAGGCTCTGAAAACAAGCTTCCTGCATTTGATACATATTTCAGCACAGATTGCACAAGTAAAATTTTAAGAGGCTTCTTTTTTTAATTACATGACTGCAGTGCAAGTATGACCAATAAAACAGACTGCTACAGATCTTCCTCGTTTCCTTATTAAAGTCTGGCTAAAGTCTTCTGAAAAGAGTAACTTGAGGCACACACAACAGATGCCATGACAAAGACGTAAATAAAAAAACCCCATGAAGCATGATACCATCTAACTTCATAACTAAGTAACCACTCTATTACTTTTGCATGATTAAGTACCTGACAGAACACTATCTCCATGATAAAGCACTGGCAAAACTGCATCACCAGGGGTTACACATTGTGACTTTCCTTGCTTCTCCTCTTCTACACAGTAAATATCAGAAGAGGGGACAGCAGCCCACTTCTTCATACCCTCTTTTACAATGGGGCAGTCTTTCACATGACTTAAGCGCAACTTTTTTAAAGTGACAGAAAGACTTCCAGAACATTAGTCATTACTGTGAATAATAAAAGTTTATTAAATAAAGAGAGCTGGCTTCATTGCCCTGTAATTCAATAAGGTATAATAGAGAAACAGGCGGTGTATTACGGCAATAAAAGAAACCCGGTGAAGAGCAGAAATGAGACTGCTGAAAACAATTTCTAAATCACCTCATAAAGTAATGCTTAGGACATGTCACTATTTAAAAAATTCCTTCTCTCTATCTTTTTCTTTCAGCAAAAACGTGAAGAACCACAACCTCTACTGATAAAGGTGCAGCTTTGTGGTTCCAGTCTTCTGCTGCTTTGAGTATGTACTACCTCTTTGCAGGACAAGTTAAATGCGTGCTCACACTGCCACCAAATTATAATAACACAAAACAGAAGAAACTCAGGACTTCAAAAAACAACTTCCTCATCCCAAGGCAAGATCATGAAAAAGGTATATTCTTCACAGACACAGTGTATTACATTTATCACCTACCAGGTGTCACAGTGCGACCCAGGAGCAGCCACAACCAGGTATCTGCATGGACTAAGGAGTCAGCTGGCCCAAGCAAAAGTTCTGCCTTTACCCAAGGTAGTTCAGCAAAGTATCAACGGGCCGAAGCAGCACTGTTACTAAAAACTATTCCAATTATTTTAAAAGTTCACACTAAAAGACGAATCTTCCAGAAGTCTTTGTAAATTGCCTCTGGGATACTCAACTGCAGCAAGATCTGCTGTTGCAAGAATCACTTCTTGCATCACTTCCAGGCTTACTACTTATCCCATCCAGTACTGATCACAGGGCCTTACTAGTAGCAGTATTTTATGAGCAGTAGATCCTAGGCTCTACCCTGGCACCTCTAAGAGCCACAAAGTTAGGGACCTGGGGAAGGAGGAAGGACACGTACTCCCATGAAGAAGAATGCTACCACCTCCCAATTTCATAGAATCACAGAATGGCCTGGGTTGGAAGGAGAGCAAAGATCATCTCATTCCAACACCCCTGTGGTGGGCAGGGACACCTTCCACTAGACCAGGTTGTTCAATGCCCCATCCAACATGGCCTTTAACACTTCCAGGGATGGGACATCCACAACTTCTCCAGGCAAACAGTTCCAGTGTCTCCCCACCCTCACAATGAAGAATTTCTTCCTAGTATCTAACCTAAATACACTCTGTTTCAGTTTGAAGCCATTCCCCCTTATCCTGTCACTACATGCCTCTGTAAAAAGTCCCTCTCAATCTTTCTTGTAGGCTCTTCACTTGCCCTTCCCTTTGGAACTCTGAGCAGGCACACAGCACGACCTTTCTTGTAGGGCAGACCTGCTGGTTTGGCAAATGCAAGCACGTTAGCAGCGGGTTAAACCGGTGTAAAAATACACAAAAAATGCAGGACTGCTCAGTGGACACGTGTTGTCTCCTGAATGCTACTTCTGCACCAGACATCATCATATGTCACATGAAATGGGTTGGCAGTCAGAAGCAGGATCTCTAAATTACTATATTATGCCAACATCACAAAGTAGGTGAAATTTCAGAAGAGGTATTTTCAGGTAAGAATGACACTTCCACTTTGCTTATAAGACAGTAATCTAAATTTTCTTTTTGTTCTTTGCAGTTTCTAATCTGATTCTGGAAGTCAATAATTACTTATTTTAATGAAAGCATTCCAAAGCAATTATGAATAGCAGAAATGCTGCCAGAGCACTAGCAAGCGGACACGGGAGTTCTGAAGATTTCCAGCTGAAATAGTTTGAAAGTTTTTTCAGTGATATACTGTGAGAACTCCTGTTACAAGCCTGACCCCTTAAATCCATGGCAATGAACAGGGCAGTTTACTATTCCCTGTTATATGACTGACTCAACACTTCAGACAGAACCACACACAAACTCTTGAACTACTTTGGTACAGACTAAACCAGCAACAACTTGTTATCAGATCACCGCTAATATATTTATTTCAACCAAGGAATAAATGAAAGTTGAGTTACTCAGCCTGAATCCCAGTGCAGCACTCCGATTGCCATATTAAAGGTTGAGTTCCTTTTACACTTTCAAATTTATACTGAAATTTTACGTTGTTAATTCATCTCCTAAAACACTTTCGCTCACAAGCCACAGACAGTCCTGCTCCCCCTTTCAGCAAAAAGGAAAAACAAGATTGTTTGCTGATCCTCTACAAGGACTTTCAAAATTAGAAGTTCAAAGCCTATCTTCTCAGCTAGACATTCAGTAAGGCAAGACAAAATGAAAGATGTACTTCAGAAAGGAAGAGATTTTTCATCAGTTCTTTGAACGCTTTTTGTTTTGCTTGTTGCCTTCTGATAGCAATTAGCTTTGAGCCTGTGTCTTGAAATCATCCCACAGTTCTTCAAGCACTGAAAAACAATTTGTTCTTTAACAAGGTTCAAGAGCTCACAAAGGCTGCTGATACCCACAGAAATACTCTAGCAAAATTTAACATGGTCAATATAGTCCTGTCTAACATGGGAGGGTGTTTGGGTTTTTTTTTTAAATGAAGACACAATTAATTTACTTTTTTTTTGATGCCAAACAAATCTAAATGATGTAAAAAGTTTTATTGATCAACATACACTTTTTCAAGTTATCTTAAAATGACAAGAAACAAGTTTGCAAAGGATCAACAAAATATGGTTTGAAATGTCTTTCTTTCCCATGTACAAAAGGCTTTCAGACTAAAAGAGAAAAAACTAGAGTAAGAAATTTCCCGCTCAAATTTTTTCTCAGACTCTCTATAATGAAAAAGCAATGACAAAGACAACTGCCCTAATAGAAGACCACTTCATTAGTCCCATAAAAAAATACACCAGGGCCGCCCCACTTTTCATCTTTTCCCCCTCACAAACGCTTTTTAGAATTTTGGGGTATATCCTTTCAGGTTTGCTCCATATCCAGCAACCATCCACCTTCCGCTTCTTCCCTTTTATTCCCTCCACAATAACTTTCCTGTTTTTGAGGATCCTTTATGATATCTGTATTTTACCCAAGCTCGCTTTTACCATGTAAGATCATTAAATTTATTCTACACTGCTTTTCTCATGACCTTTCACCCTCTACATCAAGGTGTCCCTCTGTACTTCCCAGACCTCTATCATCTGAGACATCCCAGTCTTCCTTCTTTCATAAATAAATAAACAAAAAGGGGAAAGCAGAGAAGGACACAAACTTTTTTTAGGCTTTCCATATCTCATGCTACAGGGAGAATGGGAGAGAGAAGGCAGAAGCAGACTGGAGGACCCTGTTAAAGGGCATTATGTGCTGCTCCTGAACTAAATCTTTGATTAACAATCACAACAGAAATGAAAACTCCTTGCACTATTAAAACCGACGTAGGAAGACTGCATTACTCTATTTCTTTCTATCATTATGTTTCTTTATTGCCAACGGAAACAAAAATATTCTTCACAACTTGGAACTAGAAATGCTAAAATAGATCAAATGCAGAAAAGAAAATGTTTTGTTACAGATATATACATTAACATTGAGAAAAAGGACTTTGTCCAACTCTCTTAAGAGCACTTTCAAGCCTTTCTGCCTTAGAACACAAAAAATCTATATTACAGAAAGAAAAGCATGGTTACACATGCCTCAGAAAACATGTTTCTGAATCATTTCTTAACAACTCCTGACTTTCCTGGAGTCTCTTAAGGAACTGATTCTGTGTCTGAAAAGTAAAAGTACTTTTTTTTAAAAAGTGTTTTTTTTAAAAATGGGGTATTGGTATCAACCTGCCAATTTATTCCACAAGTATTACTTTCTGGGCTTACCCTTAATATATGGGAAACTTCAACTAAAACTGCAGTACAACTGGCTCACCTCAAAGATACTTCTATGTTACTTTTACACAAGGCATGGGAAAAGATTTTTATCACCATTCCACACAACCTCTGCGTCTCACTTACCTTTAAATCATGACGGCTACAGTAACATTACCAAATAACAAAACCAGTGTTTTCACAGAACATGCAGTGGCAGGCAACTTTTAAAAGACCACAAAATAGCCATCAAACTTCTTTATGTTTTCAACACCAAATTTTAAGGTGTCAGAATGGAAAACCTGGGAACGGAAGAGTTTGCTCCACACTGCAGGTATGGCCTTTGTGGTTCCCAGCTCTCTCAGGTCAAGGGATTAATGGTAATCAGGGCTGAGTTTATTCCGTGGCAAAGACAACCAAGTGTCTACCACATACACACCAGCAGAAAAAGGAGCAAGATGGCTGGGTCACATTTTGGTGTGCTTTTTAGGGGAGGCAGAAGAAGGGGTGACGGTATGCCATAAAGAGGATGGTAATTAATGCCCTCATTCATGGTAGGACCTCGATTTATCCTCACTGTGGTAAGTATACCCTGTCTTTCAGCTAGTCCCATGCTAATTTCCGTGGGACAGAATCCAGTTGTCTCATGTCTGAAGCCAAGCTTCTTTCTTACAAACCATAATCAAAGTAAAGTACTAAACTACAATTTTAAATGTTTTTTAAAACTACATGTTTTGAATGTTTTCAACCAATCAAGCCATTTCTAAGATGGAAATGCCATACTCTATAATCATCTTTACATGCTTGGGCTCCTGCTGTCCTCACCATGTCTGGTGACTCATGGTGAGCTTCCAACCGCCCAAATTTACATCAGCTTTGCTCTTCTCTATCTCTGTGTCCCTTGGCAATGCACTCAACACTATAACCCCTAAACTGTCCTTTTTCCTTCTTAAGGTCAGCTGTAGGATTGATTGCAAAATGAACTGTTTGTAAACACACAGGCCACACTACAAATACAAGAGTTAGCACCCACTGGAGAGGACATTCAGAAGGGAACCAGAACATGACATGGAATTTCACTAAGAAGATCAAGGGTCAACAGGCAGCTACCTGCAGCCAAGACCCACCTACTAAATGTTCTCCTTGTCATTGTTTTTGAAGTGTATTTTCTTTTGAAAAGTCTTCTCAGGCACATTTACACTGCTCAGCTGCACTTTCTCATGTCCTTCAGTCTGCGATGGAAACCGCAGCAGCCTCTCCTACCAACCCCCTTCCTGATGGCCTTTTTGCCTTCTGTGCTGAGCACAGACAGGATCCAAGGCATAACAGACCAAGGCGTTTTCAAAGCCAGGCTTTATGCTTATTTCCACTTGCACAGTTTGCAAGCAGATTTTGGAATAATTTGGGATTATTTTAAAACATGTGATTTCAGATGATCACAAGCAACTGTTGGGCAACAGGACAACCTTTTAGATGCAGCCTGGTGTGTTATGTTGACCCTTCAAACCAGCTAATGCAACCTTAAGCTTCCCTTGGTGCAACAGTATTAGGCAACACCATCCTGTTCCCAAGCCACTCCAAGGGCAAAGGTTATGCTACATCTTCATGAAAAACTTGTACTTTGTAACCCAGCTACCACCTTAACTTCTCAACTAAGAGAATCCCTCCACTCCCCACAGTTTCAATCTTGCACATTCCTTGAGTTCTCATCCTAGGAAGGTAAATTAAACTGTCTATGTCTATTTCTTAAGGGTTAAAAACTGAGTTTTGGTCACCTTAGTTGCCAATGTAAATACCCAAAACTGCACAGAGGCAGACACCATTCTGCTTAACTCCACAGAAAGCTCAGAGATGGTGAAGAACTCTCCACTGGTTAAGAGAGACACTCATAGCTTAATCTCATCTTCTTTTTCTGTTCATTTTCTCCTACTGAACAGATTGCTTCATGTGGATGGGGATTACTCGAGGAAACCCTACAAGTGTTATGCTGAATCCACACAAAAACCAATCCAGTTGGGAGGTATGAAACCAATATAAATAAAAGTTGATAAAAGAGCACTGTTACAGCCAAAGGTAAAAACCGAAACAGCAGATAGTAATACTAATCTCAGATAGACCTTTTTCCTTCTTTAAGATTTTGACAGGTTTCTGGCAGTTTTTCTCCTGTATAAAAAGCACCAAGCCTCCTTGTTTTTACTGCACTATTTCGCTGACTAATACAATGCAGTCTCTACCATGCAGCAGTTCTATCTACAGGGTCAGAATAATGATCTTTTGTGCAGTTTTCATATAAACAATTACGGAAGAATTTCTCCCTTCACCACTGCCAAGCAGATAGAGGTGGTGACCTCCTGAACACAAACATGATTGATCAGAACGAGACATTGATTTTTGTTATTTTCATGGGCTGCAATACAGCATGTGAAAATAAGTTTGCACATCAGACTGCAGCAAACTGTCTGCACAATTTTAACCAGGCGAGCTCTAGCTCAAATCAAAAAAGGCCTCACAAAGAGCAGAGACCCCATGGCTCGTCACTTCATTTCAAATGGCCTGTGGCCACACACTAGTTCTTCCTCCTGCTTTGTTATTGCACAATGCTCAAATGAGTCTTTCAAAACTGTCTGAAGGTCTAATTTACCCTCCAGCAAGGAAAAGAAAAAAAAATGGTCTTCTTCCTTCCTATAGATTCATACTGGAGAGATGAAGGGGCTTTTCAGAGAAAATGCATACAAAGGAAAACAATAATGCTGGTAAAACGATGAACTGAAGAGCAGTGTCTCTAGAACATTGGAGAAACATTTTTATATAAAGCTTTGCAGCTCTGTTTAATTCTGCCTGCAAATATTTTACATACTGATATCCAGATTTCCATAACTTCTGTGGCTCTTTAATGTTTGACGATCTCTTCTATAGAATGGGCTTTTTTTTTGGGAGGAAAGCAGGAAGAGCAGGAATTACTCTTTAACAGAGCATGAAAAGAGAAATCAAAAGCCAGCACAACTGAAATCTAAGTCTATGCCAGGTAGTTAGTTGGATGGCACTGAACTGCTGCCAAATAGCCATCAGTCGAGAAATCAGGACGAAGATGGCAAACAGAATTAACTGTCAAAAATCTGCTAAATGCAACTTTTGGATTCCATTTGCTTTTAAAAGGAGAAACTGACAAACATCAAAGGACAAGCTGAAACTGCTTGTGAGAAAGGGACCACCTCTTTTCAAATAAAAATAACAGCCTGGCTATGAATCAATAGACCATTTACACATATCAACAATAGCTATAAAAGTAAGTTAATTCATTCCCAACTTAAATGGGTTGTTTGCAGCCTTTGTAGTATTAAACTGCTGGAATATATGCGTAAGACAGTTGGACAGTGCAGCACAAGCAGTAAATTTTGCGCAGCTCGCTTTACGGTCAAAGCCTAACTCACTTAAAGAAAACGTGCTGGTGACAGGTAAGCGCCCTAAGTTTTGGAGACCAAATTCCTGCCCTCCTTTCAATGACTTTGCTGGACTGGGAACAATGGACGTTACAGACAGGAGCCAAAGCTTACCTCCAAGTGAGGCAATGGAGCATGCAGAAGCATTCAGCACCGTTTGCAAAAGCTCTGACTGAACAGCACTAAGCTGCTGTTGGCATTTGTGCAAATGACTGATAATTTTTCTTGTGATTTTGCATGCTGGTCTGCTTTCTGTTGTTGGCTCATAGAGTTAGCAGTGACATGCAATAAAGGCGTGGAGAAAACAACATGAATACTCGCCTTCAAATCTGGGAAGACATTAGCAATATATACCATCACCAATGACAAAATCTGCACCTGATGATAGATTTTTACTTCACAGTTTTTGATATGAAGTTACCATTAACTATAGCTTAGAGCTTTTGTATTACAAATAGAAGACTCATGGAAGTCAACAGGAATTGACCCTGTTGCCAGTGCATCTATTATTTATTCCCCAACCAACCAACCAACTGAGAAAAAAAAAATACTGGTACAGAGCAGAATAGAAAGAGCAAGCTTTCATGTTTTAATAAAACTTTGACCTCTTCACCCTCTCTGTCTCACTAAAGCAGCCCACTGATGCTAGCAGGTAAGATCCTCACTGTGGCAGTGTGTACACCAAGCAGTGCACCAAGAACACCTAATGTGCTACAAACCGTAATATAAATTTATGTGTTTGTGTCGGGGTTGCACACATGTAACCACCACACGCACTGCCAAGTGTTTGTGTAGCTGTGGCATACGTGGTAGTGCACGCAGCAACACACACCTTCTTGAGAAGCTCCCCTTTTAATGATATCACATTGATCACAACACCTCAGGCCGAAATACTTCCTAAGATCTGAAAACACGCACCTTTAAAACCCCAGCATTTTCAGTTATGACGACGAAGTTCAGACAAACACTCTTTATTGTTGTTGTTATTATAACTATTAGCAGTTCCACAAGTCATGCAGTATGGAAGAAGTCAGAAACAAGGTTGGTTAACCAGCTCATGGCATTTGTTTACTTCTCATGTCATTACAGCTATGTTTTTCCACTAACACTTATTTTAAAAAAAAGAAAAACAAATAAAAAACAATGATAATTTGCCTTTGGTAGACAATTGTTGATCTATATAACTGACCAGCCTTTAGAAATAACAATCACCAGAAATAAATTTCACTAGATTTCCAATTAAAAGCCTGCTGTGTTTTTATAGATCTTTGTCTGCTGCTCTCTAGTAACAGATGTGAAATGGAAGCTGTAATTAATGCTTGGAGACAGGAACTCACTTTGAACCGCATTTTGAAAACATTATCTGATGTGTGCAAGCATAACATTCTAATTATGGAGGTAAGTAGCTATGTATAGACATTTGTCATGCATTCTTAGCAACAGTGTTCTCTGCTCTCCACACTTCCATGGAAAGAGCTGGTGGCAAGAATTTTCCCCATCTTCCCAGTAGCACAGGAAGGCATAAAACCCACTGTGATTCGTCAGCACACTTTTAAGATTTCTCTACTGTAAAAGTGGAGCAATTAAATAAACAGCAGTTTCCTCAGTGACCACAGAGCAGATCCTGCAAACCTGGGACGGCTCTACAGCACTGGATGCCTCTGGAGAGGAACCGTGCAACCACAGCTGGACTGCAGACGAGGCCAGGATAAATGTAGTTCTAGGGGCTGGTGTAATAATTAAGGGCTTGGTTTAAATGGACATGTACTATATTTATATACATGTTTTATGGAACTAATTAATGACACAGATTCTGTGTACCATTGTCTGGGGTTTTTTAAGTCCATGGCCCACATTTATTTATAACAAGGCACATGACAGGCCAAAGAGCAAGGCTGTTGAGCTGTCCAGGATGTTGTAGGGGTCTACAATACACGTTCTTTTTAGGTTTAGTTTCTGCATGGTGTCCAACTTTTTCCATTTAAGAAACCAGTCATGAGGTTTTGCCTTTAGTAGTAAACTCTTTGAGACTATGGTTTAGTGATATTTGTGGTGGTATTCAGTCAAAGGTAGGCCTTGAAGACATTGGAGGTCCTTTCCAACATCAGTGATTCTATGGTTCTATTAGCTTCTACTGATCTTCCTTTGTTTCTCTGCCTTCACCTACAACTTGTGTCAATGCTAGAGGACATTTGAGCAGGACTACTACTACAGTCTAGGAATTATGTCTGTCTGCATTTAATCAACCATGACTTTAGTGTGCCCCACTATTTTCTCACTGTAACCTGCAGCAACATCCACTTCCTGCTGACCATCGTAATACAGTACAGAGCAACTGCTCTGGATCCAAAAGGAGTTCTATTGTGCTCAGAAAAAAACAAACAGGCAAAAACCTAGAAAAACAAGTCACAGAGAGCAACTGACCTAGATACTAAAGTGTCTGTGTCTGCAAACAGAATTTGAAAAAACCCCTGTGGTGATTATTGATCAATACTGCACAAACATCAACTAGTTGCCTCTGGAAGCCCTCATGACTTCGAGGGAGATAAATTATCTAATTACTGCAAGCTTAACAAACTACAACTGAACATGCTGCTTAAGTAAATAAACACTAATAGATTTAAAAATCAATGCATACATAACTGAAAATACCTTTTCAGAATGGATAGAACTGAGCATTCTGTACAATGAAGTGGCTAGGAGCTCTGCAACAACCTTGTCAGGGAAGAGACAACTTTTCCAGTTTAACACCTTTTTTAAAAATCAGATAAATGTTGCTTTTTCATCCAAGTTATTCTATGTTTGTTGCTTCAGCTGAAGGGAAGCCAGCCATGAAAACTGAGCTCCTAATTACCATCATCCTCCCTCTGATGTGGATGTGGCTGGTACAGCAGTGTATGTCGACGTGGCTGGTACAGAACTTTTCATACATATGCACGCAAGTGTAACAGATGGTTATAATTATTGGTGGGCAAGCTGCAGTCCTAATTTGAGAGTGAGCAAAAATAGGTTGTGTTGTCCCTCACCCTTCCTGGCCACCACACCCAACAGGGTGTGGTGGACAACCTGGAGGTCACTCTCCCCCCATCAGGGGAGGGTGGCCAAGGGACTGCCACTCTGCAGCCCGAGCAGAATGCTGCTCTGGGCATGGTGCACATCCTCCACCTAAACAAGACAGGCACGTGTCAAATCATCATCACTTCCAAGGGGAATGTGCCTACCTAGCATTTCTTAACTTAATTCAAAAGGAAAAAACTAACCAAAAGTGCTTTGAAACTTGTTTATTTCTTGAACTCATGCAAATGAGGGTGGATATGACGCTCAAAGCGTCTGCACTGACCTGCACAATATATAATGCAGTTATTCCCAACCTGCCTCTCACCTCAGCAGAAGTTGCTCTCTCATCCTCTGCTCTGCTCTTCTGGAATTTGCTCACCTGCATCAGTAACCAGCCACTGGCCAGAGACAAGACAACTGCAGCTCATCCCAGAGCCAGCCCAAACACCATAATTTGTGCAACTCACAGCACAATCCATGCTGTGTGGTTTATGGCATTCTCTCCAAGGCTAAGCCAGTCTGCTCCGCAGTGTGTACTTAACTAAAAGTAAACCAGAATCAACAGCTTGGTAACAATTTGCCTTTGAACGTCAACAAGAGTGGCTGCCGCAGCACTTGCCCTCTCCACACCACGTGCCCTGTGATGGCCTCACTTCAGGAGTGACCAAATCCCCCAAGTGCCTTCACAGAAGCCTCTGTTTTCAGATGTGGGCACCTTCCATTTTCAGCACTAGTGTTTATCTTTCCATATTTTGCCACATACCAGTCTAGCGTGCAAGCTAATCTGAGCACTCAAAGATGAGCATTAAACCTTGCAAGCTGATGTCCATAGCTGGATCACCCACTGTTGTTCCCAATAGGAACAAAATGGGAGATGAAGTAACGATGAAAGCCTGTGTGCACCATGTGCCACTGCCATCCTAAGTTTTGTTCTTTCCTGGACATCAAAAGTCATGATAGCCTGGAACCAAACTTTCAGATAAATGCAGTATTAATCACAAAGCCTGAAAAAAATACCAGACAGTAGCCTGCCTGGAAGAATCAAGAAAGGACTTGTACATCCTATGCTTCTCACAGGCCTAAAAGGGAAAGCACACACTCTTCTATGGGAATTCAGACAAAAAGTATCACAAGCAGATGTCAACAGACTTGACACTGATATAAAAAGATGGTTGCACATAGACAAGAACAACGTTTTGTCATTCACCTTCTTGCACACAGCACAGATTCAGCTGAGAGCCTCAACTCATTATGTTCAGAGCCAGGCATCATTCACACTACAAACATAATCTGTAATCTAAATCAATATTCTTCCCTCTGCAAGAGATACCAAGAAATAAAGAAAAATCCTCTGCTGAACCTTTATAGCTGCAGTTGTTGGCAGCAGCAAATAAACTCACTGACATGTTTGACAAAACTTGGCATCCATAGCAAATAACTTTGTAGTATGAATTAGGAAGTAGTGAAAAGTTTAGGAACATGGGTATGAGTTTGTGAGACAAAAATGTTAATAAGTAACGGAAGATTAAACTAAGCTCAAACATCTGCATATATTTATTTAAATGCTCATTGCTGGAGAAACAGATCTTCAAATTCAGAAAAACACACAAGTTAACAGTGGAAGATCTGCATAAATAACTGCCTGAGAAAATAACTGTTAAAATTTCCCTTTGTTTCTTCTTTTCAACTTCTTTTGAAATTATATATACTTTACACTACAATTAAGCACATTGCACTTGATATAATTTTTATGTGTGTGTGAACAAGTAAGCCCCAAAACTTAAATCCCAACTAAGTGTATTCTTTATTAAGCTAAAAAGGTGCTTCCTGGCCTCAATGCTACTGACAAAAAGCTACCATGCTCAAGGACCACACTAATATATTAGTTATACTACAAGCATAGAACTCAAGAAATGACAGCATAAACCTTCTCATACCTCTTCCCCCTACTCAGGAGGTGGACAAGGAGGTGCACAGAACTGAGGTAAAAGGGGATCTTTAAGCTAAAAGCCAGAACACAGCAATTATATGGCGGTTTGCATTTGGGGATGGCAAGAAGTCTTTCAACGGGATGATCGGCCCCTAAGCCCTCAGTGGAGAGTGGAACATGCCTTCCCAATATAATCCTAATGCACCAGGGACAGGTGCACCGAGGCGACGAGGCAGATATGAGAGACAATGTGTGAGCTACGATAATGACGCAATTCCTGGTCAAGGGACAAGGCAAATGTATAATCTGGAAAATTTTGATTGCTCCTGGCATAAATTTCAATGGCTTCTACTGTCCTGTACTAGACAGACTTTGTGACCTAGTTTGGTCCCAAAGCAGAATGATCGAGCAAGTTTGAATGATCAGCTGCAAATTTACCTTCAACAAAGGTAAACTTAAAGCACCTTCAGTCTTTTTTTCTTTTTTAACATTAAACTTTTAAATATCATTGAACTGTTCAATACAGTGACGAAATTTTGGCTTAAAATGACAGAGCTCATTTTACAATGACAACATCCCCTTCTAAAATACATGATCCTATATTTATGAACTTTCATAAAATTATTCAAGACATTGAATCAGCTTTTTGGGGGATTTTTGTACCTGAAGCCCTTTCCTGCTTAAACACTACTATTGCTGCAGTAGAAGTGGGGTATCAATGAGGATGGAGAAAAGAAGATGCTTCTTCAGTCAGGTCCTGATTACACATACAGGGCAACAGAGAGGCTTTCATATGCATTTCAAAACACAGGTTTTTTTCCAACCACTTTTTCCCTAATTCTTCAAGTGGTTTCAAAAGATTAAGCAGTTAAATTAGCAATACCGAAAGGACAATGCATACTCAGTAGCAACTGCAGATCTGTCATCATGAACAGCACACAAACCTGTTTGTCTAGAGACGCACAGCGCACTAAGCACCAAGGATCAGAACACCCTAAACTTGCCTTGACAAGCTAAGAAAGAAGCTAGGACATGTCTCTTCAGAACAAGACTGTTCTATGCCTCATCCAAAAAATCACCCTCATACCCTCAAGCTTTTTAAAAAGGGGCGTGTCCTCTATGTGAGTGCACATCATGAAACAATTTCTTTTTTATTTTGACTCACACTGAGTACCCTATGCTCATCTTACAACACAGGTGGAAATATAATCATTTATCAAGTACATTCAAGTACATGTTTTTTCCTTGCACATGCAGGATTGCTAGTTTATGCTATTTATTTTTTGTTTGCCGATTTTTCTGAAAGGTAAAACAGTTAATTTGTTTTGAGAAAAAAAATATACATAAAGACTTACGTAAAGAGAACTGCCTCAGTATTGAGGATTCCCCATGCTTTTACCCACTTTTAAAAAGCCACTTTTAGGGTAACGTGCAAAGGAATATTATTTCATTGTGCTCTTTTTTGCTTTTTATCAAATCTCAAATACAGGGAAAGTTTATTTTTTTCACTTAGATATGTTTATATTTAAAAATAAGAAGCCAAATTCAGTGGATGAAACTTGGAATAAAGCATGTATATGGTCAAATCAAGGGCCCAGACATGTGATGAAACAAAAATAGTGTTCTGCAATTATTAGTGAAAAAAGCCAAACCAAAATGACCAACCACTGAACCACTGAAAAGTGCAATTTTGCAATCTGTAGCAGCTGCTAATATTGCTTGTATCTTTCTCATGTTTAGTGCAGTTCCAGACTCAGGAAAGACTTGTATCTAGTTCATTCAAGGTCAATGAAAATATTGAAGGAGCAGGTAAATCTAATCATAAAAGTCTTCATTACAGAGTTAAGAAAAGGAATTCTGTGTGACCTAATTCCTAGTTTTGGAAACTGATAAACAGCTGTCTGTTCTCATAGATGCCAAACTCCAACTACCTGTATTTAACAGCAAAAATTCTCAGCTTGACAATCGTATGCTTCTTTCAAACAAGAGGGGAAGATGATCAAGAATTGGTTCTTGGCCTAACAGGATGTCAAATGGCAGTGATAGATTAAGTTCCACCACATCCTCTCTGGTGACATACACAGCCCACGTTGTTGGGGCAGAGAGTCTAAATGAGAAGAGGAAAACGAGAGTCCTTTACACAGCCCTGTCACTGAAAGGGTGGAAGTGTATGCAGCATGCCAGTCTTCCAAGATTTCCAAGGGATTCCATGTCCAGCCTGAGCTACCTTCTCTTTCCATCATTTTGGGTGAGAAGCCACTACCTGAGGCCTGCTTCAGCTCTGTGTGGATACACAAGGAACTGGAAAGCATTAGGAGAGCAGATAGCACAGAACAGAAAACACACACAGCACTTACACATTCAAAAGCATTCCCTCTGGATATTTTTCTGAATTTTAGAAAAAACTTACATAGATTTTATCTTGCTGATATCGCTGGAATAAGTTGTGCATAATGGAGCCTTCATGGAGATCTACGAGTGCTGCCATGTCTTCCACGCTCTCTGTGCTTGTTTGATGCATAGGCGTTACTTTTTGGTGTGTGATCGTGCTTTGTTTATAAGTGAATACCTGAAAGAGAGGAAACAAAAACAAGATTAATCAGAGCACACATTAAAAAACTCCTGTCTGAGAGTGGAGCTTTCATACCCATTCATATCCCCTATCCAGCTTATCAGTGTGCAGACTTGCAAAGTATAATAGCCTGGCAGGGATACTTTCCTCTACAGCTTCTCTGACACTGACTGAAGCCCTAAATACTTACATGGGTCCTAAGAAACCAGAGCATACTGACGGTGCACTGAGGACTTTTCCTGTTTAAGGGCAAATGCAACCTTGTTTCACTCTGGACTACTGCTAGACTTTATCAAGGGAAAAATAAACCAAGCAATAACCATTCCCAAAAATACCAAACCAGACAAACAAAAAACCACCTCTTACAGTAAAACCCACTTACACTCCAATTATTCTGGGAGGAAACGTTTGACTGTGCAAAACAGCAAGTTAAAATTAATGCTCTAATAGGCTGCAAGTGTTCATATGTTTGATCTGAAATCTACTTATATGCTTCCATTCAATTCTCCAGTCAGGAAACAGTCATTACTTCTAATACAAGTTGCATTCTAAGTTCTGTGTGCAGCAGATACTTAGAAATGAATAAGCCAACAGATTTCTTAATTGACTTTTGGGACTAATTTCTGAAGCCAGTTCTCAACAAACAATAAAAACTCTAAAAAAGGCACCATTTAAATACTCAGTCAGAAAACACTTCTACATATCTTCTGCAAAACTATCACAAGTATGCTAAGAAGATGTACACATCCTCAATCCAGCTGAACTTTTATGAATACTAATAACACCAAAAAAGACTATAAAGCAATTGATTTTGAATTCAGCATCCCATTTCCTGCAATTTTACATCTTGGCACCTCATCCTTGTAGACATATGCCCACATCTCATAGCTAACACTCCTCAGGTAATACTTGTCCCTGCTAATCGTGCCATTTCAGTGTTAAAAAGTCAAAGTGTGGAATTAATGCAAATACTTTGTGGAAATACTAATGTGGAACATCAGAAAAATCCCAAACCCTTCCAAAATCCTTAAAAATAATATTTATGAAGCAGACGGAAGCAGAGCCGTAACTGTCAGCCAAGCACCAGCGAGCACTGTGGGAATGCTGCTGCAGGCTGGGGGTCATGCTGTGCAGCACTGCCTGAGGGGCCACCTCTGCGCAGGAGGAGCAAACCCCTCAGAGGTTTTTCAGCATAAAACCTCATGTATGTTCCTGGCAATGAAAGGCTGAACAAGTGTCATCGTAGGAGGCCATCCAGGAAAACAGCGATGTTGTCTCTCCTGCTGAGACAAGCGAGAAAGAGAGGCTGAAGAAGAAAGAGGCTGAAGGCAGATCAGACAAAACACTGAAGCTCTGCACTTGGGTATCCTAACAGCTGACAGAGGAGGACTGCCTGAAGATATTTCTTCATTAAAATAGTATCCTAAGCATAACAAATGCTGGCACAGGCCATCAGACCGCTAGAGATGTCACTTGCACCAGCACAAAGCATACCAAAGGAAGACTGTGGAAGAAAGGAGATCTGGGGAAGAAATTCCTGAAAGGAGCTGGGAGGCATCACAGACATCAACAGGGTATGTGAGTAAACCATCAGAAAGTTCTGATAGATTCAGAGCATCCTAA
Organism: Daphoenositta chrysoptera; assembly: GCA_013397915.1. NCBI lineage: Eukaryota > Metazoa > Chordata > Aves > Passeriformes > Daphoenositta > Daphoenositta chrysoptera. The sequence goes on along the minus strand of VZRO01007695.1, from coordinate 510,073 downwards.
GCGCAATGCCTGGCTGAGGAAAAAAGACAGACAGGGAGAGATCAGAGCCTTATTTTGCAGTAAAGAACCAGAAAGACGACAGGACAAAGATTTGTAGAGGGCAGAGAGATGCTGCCAAGATGGAGAAACCAGCCACTTGTAGGATGTGGCCCAGACATCTAATAGACAGAACGAATGTGAAGAGTATCAACTGATAGCAAAACTTTTGGGGCTGAAAACTCTGTTAGCAGTCCCAAGACTAACCACACAAAGTGTAAGTGGAATCAGAGCTAATTACATCTCAAAAGTTATAAACTGCAGCTCCTAATCAGAAGAACCATAATGGAAAGGTCATACTGTAGAATAAAAATACCACAAACTGAAGGATTTGAAAATAAAAGGGATTTAAGGAAAGCAAATCCTAGAAAAGTAAGCAACTTTACAGAGGCTATGTATCATCCTGGATAAAGAAATACAGACTCAGTGAGAGAATTAGGACACCAAAAGGGGATGACACATATCCTGTGAGTGCATCTCATGTGAACATGGAAAGCAAGCAACACATCACTTTTAGGAGGATAACCTCCATATCTGTCATGTCTATTCTTTGATAAGTGATGCACAGGTTAGTAGGGTAGGCAGAGCACCCTGTACATCACTCAGAACGTTTATTAATGTAAAGAATTCACAGACAAACACCAAGAAAAACAACATGACAAATGAGTTGCATGTGGCAGCACTACTGAAGATGGTCTCTGCAGATTCATCCTTCCCACTCAAATTCACTATTTTCTCTTCTTCAGTCTAGTTGTTCTCATACTTCCATCTCTCCCACACACTGCCTTCTTGTTTGGGTGAGGAAATTGTTCTGTGAGCTGACTCAAGAGACAGGACTGTGCATCACTCACCTAGAAAACACACCAAATTCTAATAAAGGCTGCCACCCAAATTAGAAAGAAGGAGGACCTTTTCTTCAACACTGGGTAGCTACTTTTCCTTTGTTTTTAATTTTTGCCAGAACCATCCCTCAGATTTCTTAAACCCACCGTAACGCTTGATCAAAATCATCTAACAAGATCAAAGTCATGAGAGAAGGCTGCAGGATCACATGTATAGACCTCATCTCGTTAAAACAGCTTTTGTGAGCCTTGCTGCTCAAGCTCTGAAAGGCCTGGTTTTTTTTATTTCATCTTGAATCACGCCTTTATTAGGATAAGGATGTGGAAAAACTACCTTGAACTTTATCATTACTAACTAGAAGATCATGTTATGAAATATTACAGCACTTGAAATCCTCAGGAAATAGGAACTCAGAGCCATTCTGTAGGGTCAGCACGAAGAACAGGAAGATGACCAAGTTGGCTCCTGAACTTCAAGAGGACCCTGTTGGCAGAGTGCAGGAACATCCATCCTCAAGGACCCTCCCAGCATTTCTGGAAGGTCATGTGAAATATGCAGGAAACTAGAATAAGATTTAAGACAAGCCCAAATGAGAATTCAGCAAAAACTTCTTTCCTTTCTAGATATAAATGGTTCAAGATAACAAACATGCTGAATGCATGGAAAACACTAAATTAAACCTTAGAGAGACAGCATGCAAAATAAGAACTCTCAATGTTATTACGGAAATGAAAATTAGAGGTTGAGATAGGATGGACCAATGCAAAGAACAACACAAAGAACAAGCCCAAGAAATATAAGACAAAACAGCAAACTCAGCCTAACAACAGTCAAGTGCATTTCACTGGGAAAGGAGAACACTTCAAAACTGCCCTGCTGTCCCTCCCATGGCTTACTAGTGCTGTGATGAACATGCCAGAAAGGGACTCAAATGAGGAATCAGCCTAAAAAGCCAGGGGACCAGTGCTATCCTGCACAAGTAATCTGGCATATGAGGGGAAAAAAACCCAAAAGTTGTCTTTCAAGCCTTCCATTTAAGGAAAATACCACAAAAAAATATAAAACTAATTTTCTGCACTGAAAAAAATACCCCTAAGCTCAAGATCTAATGGAAATTATGTTTTAACAAAAGATGTAATTTGTAATACAATTTATTAACATGAGCAAAGTACGTCAAAGTAGGCTCTCAATGACAGGAGTACACATGCTTTGTCTCTTATGGTGCCGTTTTGTGACATGATGCCAAACTTTAAAAATCCCTGCTTGAATCAGGTCATTAAAGGGCATCAAGAGATTTCACAACAGCTGAGTCAAATGAGTTTAAGAGAATGCTGAATTAAGTGCTTATGTACATCAAAAAACCCACACAATTCCCACTTCTTGCAAAAGCTACAAGTCACACTCAGGATTTCCAGCCTGCATGGAGCCCATACACAATCTCTGAATCTCTCAGGGTGTTTTTCACAAGGAGATGGGGTTTCAGTCTGGTGTCGATGACCCAAGTTGGACAGGAGGAAGGCAGAAGGTACCCCAGAAGTTCCCTGACCAATAAGTCAGTATTTCAGTAACAACCTTCGTTGTTTAAGTGAGATTTCTGTGAGATTTTTATTTAAAGGCAGAAGTAGGCTCATATGCACCCTGGAAGCCCTGATGCAAGCTAGATCATTACTGAAACTGCTCTCTGAAAATGTGCAAGGTCATCTCCTGAAGAGTTCACATATTGCAAGCATTTTGAAACAGCCCCCTCTACACAGTGACCCCATCACCCACCACGTGGGCAGCAACCACGCCGGTCTGTCACCTGCCATAGCTTCACCATTAACAACACGTGCTGAACGTGGTACTGCCCGACTGATGCCAAGTACTGCCTGCTTGGGAATGGTTATGCAGCTTAGCATGTCCCTGTTGTCACTGTTGTTCCAATAAATCGAGAGGGTTTCTTGGTAGGGGTAACAGACACAAAGCAACCAACCTCCCGCTGCTGCCCTTTTCTGCCCAAGAAAATGCCTTTATCAATCCTAGGTGTATCATATAAACTGCAGGGTCTTAAAGAAGATAATCCTGATAGCCAAACACATGCACCAGAAATACTAAAGTCTTGTCACACACTCAATTTAAATTAAGTTGCTCAAATCCATATAACCAGAGGGATAATGTAAAATATGGTAAAAATAAAATTCAGTAGGACAGGGAAAGTGAAGACAAAGATCTGTTGTAGAGAAGTCATCTGAGGGACAGGTTTACAAACTAAAAATATACAACCAAACAACCACAATTTTTTCAGTAATTCCTATGATATTAGTAAACCAACTGCTACAGCATCTGGGCAGCCCACAAGCACCAGAGAGCCAAACTAATTGACCCTAAAAGTAAAGCCCACAGCCTTCCTGTTGCTGTCCCATGGACTGCCCTATGTGAACTCTTCACAGGGTTAATCACAACGGTTACTGTGATGTCCACATGATTCACATGAAAATCCATGATTCAAGAGCAGCTCCAAAGGACTTTGCTCATACATTCACGACATCAGTGCCATCTGTTTTCTGAGGCATCTTTTTGCTTATTGTCACTTACCCTACAGCAGAGATGAGCAAAGCCCAGAAGAACACACAGGACTGTAGAGAGAAACATCCACTTTAATATATCAATTCTTCTTTCATTCTCTGCTGTTGGTCTGAACTGAGGATCATCATTTGTGTTTCCCTCGTGTTTAGAAGTTAAAAGAATGCAATAAATCTTACAAAATGTCTTTATAGATGAGTCCAAGTAGAAAAAGAAGGCTATTACAAGCTGTGGAATGCGGTGTTCCAGGGAGCAAAATAAATCATGACAAGCCCAAGGACCCAGAGATTGAAAACAAAAATAAAAATGTAGCATTTTACTCTTTTTTATTGGAGAGAACTGCTGTCTAATTAGATTCTTAAAATACAGGACAAGGATGCTCTTTTATAAAAATCCAAAGTAATTTAAGATCAAATGTAAAGCAGAAGAACTACTGACATTTTAAAATTCTACAGTTAATCATGACAAGAGGGCAACCCAAGTAATGTTTTTGTTCAATAATTTACTATTTTTCTGTAACAGTTGACCTTAGACACTTACTGTGTTGTTCCAAAATAATCTTTCAGGCAACAAGATGTACCAGGGCACAAGGCTTGCTTTCTAATGTAATGTAATTTAATCTCTATCAAAGTAACCAGAAAACTCCACAATGAAGTTTCTTACCTATGAAACTATGGAGGAAAATGAAATAATTTTATGTAAAGTATTTATGCCAGGAAAAAAATATTACCAATCTGTTATCTGTGACTAACTGGCCTTTTCTTTAAGCAACTATCCCACACACACATCAACTGAGAATCCCACTATTTTATAAAATTCTCCCCCTTTTATGCTGGGACCATAGCAGTCCCTGGCCTCCCTTACCCGTTAGATGTTAATCTGGATCTCTAATGGAAAATGTCTAAATGCCCACTTTGCGCATCACCGTACCTACCCAATCAGTTGAGCAGTACACAGCCTGTAAACTGTGGCAATCTCCTACACTTCATCCTTACCCTCTGCTCACTTTGGTTCCTGCCATTTTCAGTCTTTGTTCTTCCTCCTATCAATCAACCACCTTCCAAACCCTTCCTCTCAGTCCCCATTTTGTATCACTTCTCAGACCCGTCGGGGCCTGGGACATCTGTGTCAGTAGCTGCTCCCAGGTTCAAGTGCTGGGAGCCTGTCCTGAAGCCTTCCTCACCCTCTCCCCAGCCTCCAGCAGCAACAGCACCACTGATGGTTTGCAGCACCTCCCCAAATGGCTTTCCTGCTACAGCTTTCAGGTTCTCACACCCACGGAGAATACACCGTTTTGCTCCCAAGCCGCAGCGTGGGGAAGCACACTGCCAGGATGACAGTCCTGGTCAGTGCCACAGCAGAGCTCAGCAACCCACTAAATTGTGCCTCTTTGTTGTTCCCCTACGTGCTGACCACTGTCAACAATCTTGTCTGATCAACACTTCCCACCTAACACCCATTCCACAAGAAGTATTTCAAGTTCACTCCACTCTCTAAATCATTTCCGCTCATAGACAAGCTCTGTCATCAAGTACAAACAAGCTTCTAATTACAGGTTCAGCACTTATGACCCTTCAATTGGGCTTCCCTACACAGACAATTAAGATATTTAGTTTGAACTAAACACATCCATTTTACCTAGATTACACTACTGTAAGCTAAGCCTCCAAGAAGTCCATATAATTCTTAGAAGAAAAAACCAAAAAGGTGCATCTTTATTAAACTTTCTTTCCAAGTGACTTTGTATAACTTACAGCACCTGCAGATACCACAAAGCTCGAAGTTTAAGAAGCCCACCTATAAATACTGCGACTGCAGTACTACAGAAAACGTGCGACATTCCTCACATGTCACCAGCACCTTCCTCACCATGCAGAAGTGCTCTTTGCTGTTTGTGAAGAAAGAAGTGGGAGAATTGCAGCTGCCCAAGCTTTCCCAGAATGCTGGGCCAAGTGAAGCAGTCCAAGGGCAAGGCACAGGGGGTGTACCTCAGCATGTGTCTTCAGCTCCCTGACAGGCAGCCCGGCAGCAGCAAGGTCTGACCAGCTCTGGCCGCACAGCAACCCAGGGATGAGGCTCTGACCCCCATGTCACTGCGAGATGGGACAGAGAGCAGACCCCGTCTTGTAGCAGAGAAACAGAAGGTCTGGGGCCACATTCCCCATGGGTTCAATCCTCCATCTGTTTCGGAACACCCCATCAAAGACACTCCCAAATCAGTATTACTGTAAGGAGCACCCAGTAAACAGATGTAATGGCAGTAACTCCTTTTGCTTTCACTGCACATCACCTTAACTAGCTCAAAGGACAAGAGGGTAGAAACTGATGGTCTCCTCAGGAGGAAGACCAGAACACTCAAAACTCTCACCCTCTATCCATAATTTTCCACAGAACGGAAAAGCACGTCTATGGACAATGCCAGGCACTGAAAGCATTAACTTTCCTCTCAGTGCTGCTTACAACTCAAGTGAAACTTTCAGTTTCAAATTTGTATTTATTCCATGATTCATAGAAATAAATAATGACTATTTGCAATTGAATGAACAAAGCTGATTTTGAATAATATGCCCCACTATCAAGAAGTGGAACAACTATGGTCAATAAGCAGCCTACAAATTATACCAGCTTTTTTGAGACACAAAGCAATTAATCTCAATAGGTCTTTTTTTCCAAAAACAAAAAAAAAAAAAAAAGGAAAAAGCCCTGCAGATAGCTGACTGGACTGTCTCCAAGACTAGAATAGGAGCAGCCTGTGTGCAACTCCAGCGTAGTGAAATCAGAGGCAATGTTTCTATGGAAGCTGGAGCTCTGAAGGACCATCCCTGTACAGCAAGCTTTGTTCCAAACAACGGCTCGCCAGAGAAGGAGATAACTCCAGTGATGCTCTCAGGGATTCCAAACTAAACCTGAGCAATGCCATTGTGAGCCTTTTGGCCTCATCACTCTACATTCTTCTCATCCTAATACTTTGCATATACTGACCCCGCCTGGGCTGCTGGTGTAGCCCCCATGGCCTGCGGGTGCCAATGGTGCCCAAACCCTGTAGGAATCGTCCCACCTGCATGAAGTCATGCACAGGGGAACCAGGAGCTACCTGGGGAGCTGCTGCCAGGCACAGCTGCCTGGTAGGAATTTCCCATCAGGAAAGTTTGTGGCCCTTGTTACCACTGTATTATTGCCAAAACCAAGGAGGCCCTGCCAAAACACCAGCTGTAATGGATGAAAGGCCCTTGCATCAACGCAGTGCAAGCTGGTCCACCCACATAGGGGGTCCGCAGCCACTGGGCTGGGGTGCTCCCCCTGCAAGACTGCTTGCTGTAGAGGACTGGGGGAAAAAAAAACAAAAAAACAGACACAGAAGAAAGGTTTTTGCAGGGAGATGGATGGTCCTCATGTCAAATTTCCATGTGCTGAGACAGTTTAGGGCTTAGGTTTCCTTCACCCCTCCTACCAGGCAGCAACCAACCCCTTAGCTCTGTCTGTAGATGCAGCCAGACACCAGAGGTTTTGCTCCAGCTCGAGGCTCACTCACCCAGAACTGGCTGGGTGTCAGGAGCTGGCAGACCTGCAGGAGCACCCCAGCAGGCTCCAGTGCCAGGGCCACCCTCACGCCAGCCGTGAGACAACCGACATGGCCAGGAGCCAGGCTGGAGAAGAGCCATCGCAGACGGCACTTGGCTACTGGCAGCATGAGCCAGTGCATTCCCAGAGCAATCCACCAGGCAGGACTGCAAGGTCTTACAGCCCTCAACTACCTCCATCCTGAAAGACACCACCCACAGAGGCTCGAGCAGTAACCTCCCAGAGCCAACTCGCTCACACCTTCTCCTCCTGCAGGTTTTACACCTCTGGCAACAGAGCAAAGCATGCTTCTCCCTCCAGGGCTTTCTACCACCAATACCACCTCTGTGTTCCTCTTGCAAAACCTTATTTCCAGCCATTTTTCCTCCCTCCCCCACACCTCTACCCCTTGTCATTATGGTCCCAGTTTCCCTCCTGGTGCCCTTCCCTGCCCATCACCACCCCACAGAGAGATCTGTCCCTTTGGAACCACCCTGTCCCAGCTGGCAAGGCAAGAACTTCCTTTCCAACCCACACATGCATTTCATTTTGAATTTAAAGTACCCAGTCCCTGAAACACTGGCAGAGAAGCACCTCAGTCCAGCTGTCAGTCAAATGGTTCTCTGTCTGTTCTGCCCACACCCAAGGGAGGACCGAATGTCACAGGTAACACAAAAGGACTGTCAGACAACAAATTAATGCTATTACTTGAAACAGGAGTGTAAATGTTCTGTGAGACGCCCTAAATACATCGGGGCAATAAAATAATATAGAGCAAGAATAGGATACTGGCAGGCATTAGTAAAGAATCCAGTGCTGAGGGCAAAAAAACCCTCTGCACTGACTATTTTTAAAGCTGTTTGTGAATTAAAGACATGACAACTTGCATATGCATAAAGGAAGTTCATGAACACGCAATCTCAGCTTTCACATCTCCTGACCACTTTTAACTAAAAAAATCTCAACTTATGTTTCCCTCGGTTATTTTTTTTAATTTCTCCAAAGCTTGGCTTGATTTTTGCTATTGGAAGTACTGTATGCCTCACAGCAACAATATTTGATTGTACTCAGCTTTTTAATCAAACAACCTTTTGTTCACAACAGCAATGTGCCTGCTCCTGTAGGACCCTCCTGCCTTAATTTAAAGAAACACCTTTTAGATCTTTATGTATTGACATGTTTCCAGAGAAGCAGAAGAGGCAAGAGATTGACATGAGAGTGAACTGGTAGAGCATGAAATTACCTTTGAGGGATTAATTTTCAGGTTTTTTTGAACCCACATCAGTGAAATTTAGATAAAGGTCTACTCTCATATTTGCTTTTTAAAAAAAAATAGTTTTAGGGTTTTTTTCCTTTATGTTACAAGAATAAAAAATCTAAATGAGAGACGGTACAAAGCTCTGTGTGAGTTTGCAGAGATCACAGACCACAGACTATCTCAAGTTGAGGGACCCTTAAGGATCATGGAATCCAGCTCCTTGTTCCTTGCAGAACTACCTAAAACTAACCTATGTGACTAACAGCATCCAGATGATCCTTGAACTCTGTCAGGCGTGGTGCCATGACCATTTCCCTGGGAAACCTGATCAAATGCCCAATCACCCTCTGGGTGAAGATTCTACCCCTAATATCTAACCTAACCCCCCCCACACACACTTCATGTAATTTCTGCTTGTGAAAGCCTAAGTCCAAATTGAAGTATGAATTATTTCTTTTAGAAGACAGCAAAAGCCCTTTTATATTTCTTTTTAAAGTTAACTTTTCATCTTTTTTTCCTACAATATTACAAAATGGCATTTCTACAGTATCCCTAATTGCCTTGTAATGACAAATCAACCCCTCCCCTTTACTGGCACGCCAAACTCCCACCCACACCCTTACTGTTGGCACTACTGACTGTTGCTCAAGCCCAGAAAATCAGAACTGGGTACAACCCTGGCTTGAACATCAGCCCCTCACTCACTCTTTTCTCATCTTTAAGGGATCAGAGGGGCTTTTCATTAAGCCAGCATTTACTACCTGCTGTTCCTGCAGGTTGCCCCCGGTGAGCGGTTTACTGCTATACTGCAGTATACAGGAAGACAGCCAAGGGCATATTTTACCTACGGCTCAAAGCGGTCCTTTAAACAAAGTAAGTGTCTACTCAACTTGCCTTCCCCCAAAACTTGCAGGTGTACAATGGCAACTCACACTGGGGGGAGGAGAGAGAGGGAAAGATGTGGAAAAGGGAGGAACTGAAGCCCTGAATACAGTAAGCTCCTAAGGACGTCTATCCATGAAAACAGATACGGACATGATCACCCGTAACACACAATGGAGAATGCTCAAAGCAGAATTATGGGCAGGTGAATATGAAACACTGGGCATTTCCCCAAAACCTAAGCACGCAGTACATTTTCTGTAGCAGCCAAGTCAACAGGGCTATGCCATTTCAAAGTCAACTTTTACCAAGAGTGCTGATCTGAAAACAATTGAACAGGCTTTCAGGAAATGCTATCTAAGGAGAAACAGCAAGGCCACTCCCTCTGTCACTACAGCCATTAATTCAGCTGAACAGCAACTGGGACTTTTTCCAGATCTGACCTGAGATAACTGGAAGGTGACCTTAGACAACCGTGGGAGGAGGTGACCCCTTCTTACTCATGTGCCTGGTTCTGACATGCAGAGTTAATTGTAATTATACTGTAGGCAGCGACAGACCAGCTCTCAGCAGGTGTCCAAAGCTGCCTTTTAACCTACCCAAGTTAGGGCTGGGTCCCACAACAGCATAGTTTCCTCTGCCTGAGAAGGCACCCTAAATATCAACAAATTATTATTTGCTAGCATGGAATCACTGTCAAATAAAAAAAAAATAAGTGCAGGTGGTTTATCCACACTCAGAATTAGCCAGTGCCACTTATAACCTTTGGCAGGAGCAGCACTGTCTTGGGACGGAAGAGGCTTTAGCCCTACTTCATAGTCTAGGCTGGAACTGAGTCTCAGCTGGCTTCACACAGCACGAGTACAGTTTCCTCCTACCAGTGTGTGTTAAGCAGGACCCCAGTACAGGTGGTCCAGAGGCATGTGACAGTCCATGTGCAGAACTAGCCTGGGTCTAGGAAGGGATTGATCATTCACTCAGCTTTCCTGCTGGAAAGCTTTCCTGCCCCTCCCTGGGCCCACTAGTGACGCTCACCACAACCCGTGGCAGTGCCAAAAGGGGTAAGAGGCCGTGACAGAAAGTTTCATGCAGCAGGCATGGACTTACTGGCTTTGCCAGAGATAAAGAGAAGATCAGCTTCAGCTCTGCACCCCAGTGAACCCCTCTTCTCAGAGGCTGAGATCCTGAACCCCAACAGCCCCACAGTGCTGTTTCTGTGGCTAGGAACCTGTCAGTGTATGATTACTGCAGGGTTGGCTGCCCAGGTCTGCAATAAAAATATGCAATAATCCCTCCTGAGAGGCACTGCTCTCACATGCCCTGCTAGCAGGACCGTGACAAAGGACTCTGTGTCTACAGAGGGAAGGAGCAAGGGACCTTGCCTCCCTACCAGCAGAGAACCACGGGTCACTGCAGAGGGCAGGGGGACCCTCTGCTTCTACTGCTGCTCAGGCGACTTGGCAAAAATAGTAACTGACAGGTGAGAGGTGGGAGAAAGGAGAAAGAAGCTGGAATAATTCTGAATTTCTACATAGTAAGCAAAAGCTTGGAGTTTTCTTAATAATGTATTCTGATAGATTAACTGATCAAGGAGATTTCAGCATCAAAAATCACCATAAACATTGTTTTCAAAGAAGCACAAAGCCATCTTAATTTACAGTTCTACAGAGTATATTCTGCCCTTGGAATCTTACTTTTCTCCAGGACCAGCATGCTTAGACAACAGCAGCAGTCTCCAGCAGATGACCACTGAGAGCTCGTGGAGAAGTGCTGTGGGTCAGCCAGCATTACTACTGGTCAGCCAGCATGTTGCACTAGGGCCTCGTTTTGCTCTCTTCAACCAGGAATTCCTCCTAAAAAGCTACCCAGGCCCTTTTCTAGCTGTGCCACTCAGCAAAGCTTAAAGCTTCAAGACTCTCAGGGCTCTCATACTTGCATGTTACCCTCTCAACAAGGTGCCCACCAACATGTTAGGCTGAACTGCCCTGGAGAGCACCAACAGTGTTCAGCAAGGAAATCTGAAACTTCTCAAACCTGCATAATGGGGACTGGCTCTCCATCCCCCCACCTTCCCAGCACTGTTAGCTGCAGCAAGCAGAGAGTCTGCTGCCAGGAAGAACAAAACAGGTTTGGACAAGCACAAAACCAAGCTGCACATACCTTAAGATAGCAGCCAAGGCGGTTAAGCCTTTTTCATTACAAACGTGAAACCCAGATCCACACCCCGGGAGCCCAACTGGCCCTGTCAACCAAGATCCCTCAGACCCACATGCAGCTGGAGCTGAAGGGTTCCTGCAGCCACATGCCAGCCTTCACTGAGTCAGAGGGGCCAGAATGCCCCTGACAGGTCATTTATGATATTTTCACTTACTTTTTAGGGGGGAACACTGCCCGACTGAAGTTTTCCAGGCCTCCCCTGCCCAACAACTACTCTGATTTAAGATCAACAAAACCAGCTGAGTATTTCACAATGATTCAATCATCATGAAACCACAGTTAAGAGAAATGGAACCAGTGGAGTGAAAAGAAAAAAAGGTGACACATTAATTAAATAAATAAATAAATAAACCCTACTGTATCTTGTTTACAAGGTGCAGAAATAAGGGAAAGAGCATGAATGTGTATTTATCCTCAAGTTCAAAATCTTTAAGTTTAGACTGTGAAAAAGAGAAATTGCTTACTCACAAGCAGCACAGTCACCTTCTAACTTACACTGAAGTTGCACAGTACACTCCTGCACTGCTGCAGGAGCATTACTCAGACTGATTACATAGTCAGGTACTAATTACTTAGGCTCTCTCAAATGCATACTAGTAAATTTGACTATTACTCAAATAAAGCATACATTGTTAGGAATGCCAGAGTGAGCTCCTTGGAACCTTTTTAGGAAAAAACCCTACCTCTTTGCTATAAACTTTTACAGTGTCTGGTACAAAGACTTCTTGGAGATTTTTTAAGTACAAATATGAAAACACTACTAAATTTTAATATGTCTAGTTTGGGGAAAAAACAGTATTATATTCTTTTGCTTCGTACTATTACAAGGAGCATGAGCAAATATACCAGGCCCCGGAGCCTAAGAATTCACAGAACAGCTTAAAAACACTTTTTTTCTGTCTGTCCTAAGAGTCTCTACAAGTTCCCCTTTCTTACATCCTTAGACATAATATTGCATATAATACTGTTCATTTTCTGTTACTGTGCAGGTAAGAATCTCCTTTCATTGCACTTGTGAAAAGCCTGTGGATATTAAATACAAAATCTTAAATTTTTCTTAAAAAAGAAACGATAGAAGGTTTGAATATAGGTTGTCTTGGTCACACTCCTGTGGTAGGCTTCTTTGAAGAGGAGGACAAGTAAGTGGCACTGCTGGAACGTGCTGAGGAAACAGGAGCACGAAATGCTCACTGCAGGGCATGAATCCACAGATACGGGCAGATGAGTGGTCAAGAGATGCAATACTTTTCAAAGCCATGTCAGAAGTCTTATTGCATGGCATAGCTATTGCTTCATGTGAGAACACGCTCTACATACAGATAAAGGGAAAGAAGTTGCTCTTGGCTGTCAAAGTTTGAGAGACTGTTCTATATGTTATTCCCATAAAATCTGCATATAAACTGGCTGGTTTGCATTTGAACTATAAAACTCCAGCCCTGCAAGAAGCAAAGGGGCAAACTGAACACACATGAAGGTGGCTCCGCTTATTAAAAGGTGTGTGTGCAATTTTATTTTCCACAGCTTGCCTGTGCTTACATTTGAAAACCACAGTTGTATCACATACCAGGTAGCATGTATGTGTATATTGGAGAAGTCCAATTACAACTGGTTCCCATGATACCAGCAAAGAGTAATTCACAGCACTATTTTTTCCACCCCAAATAAGGACAGTACTACTTCAGTAGTTGTTTCAGAATTATAGAGGCAGACAACAAAGATGTCTTATATTCAGAGAATTACTTGGTAGCTTTACACATAATCATAATGTTTATAGCTCTGGAAAGAAAAACCTAAACTGTTGCTGCAAAGAAAAATACACCAGTGTTTTTTCTGTCTTTGTAAGGATACTGCTGTTTGTTTTTGAATTTACTTCGACAAACCTCAAGCACATGAAGCTGTAAAGGCTCCAGTTTATATTCTTTAAAATGAGGGTTAGCCAGAAGTGCAACATGAAATACTGTGAGATTACCTGAACATGTTACTAAAAATGGATTAGAAGAAACAGATTAAAACTGGACCACCTTTTCTGATTGCTTGCATTGGAGGAAAGGTTGTGAGAGAGATACATGGACACGGCAATCTCATGTAGTAGTGAATAGTGTTGCCCTCTACTTACCTTCCCAGGCTACTCTCAGCTACCCAAAGAAGTTTATTTTACTGTGTTTTCTGATAAATAGATATCTTAGAATTCAGCTTTAGAGATCAATGTGGGAAACCCCCCCTGCTAGCAACAAAAGGCTGCCTTTTCAACGTTCTCATCCCCTAAAGATTTGACTACTCTCACCTCCCAAGACAGGTTCATCTTATAAATACACAATCTTGTTGAGGGTGCAATCTCCCTGTTAGGACACCAGACAGTTGATCTTTTTGTAGCAGACACTTTCAGTGCATAGGCCCTGAGCTGACCTGATGGCAGATAAGCCCAGGCAGGTGTGAGTCCTAATGCCCTGCACTGAAGGACACTGGGGACTGTATGGGTTGCCTGGCTTTTTACATCCCAGTCCCTAACCCTCTAAATGCTAGAATTATTCACCATAGATTTTCAATAGTCTGCAAAGTTCCTTATGTTGTTCATTATGATTTCTGGTGGTAGGCAAAATGAGCAAGGACTTTACTTTTTCTCATTTTCTTCTCCTTCTCATTAGAAAGAAAGCAAGTTCTGCTGCAAGGGATGTAGAAGAAAAAAAAAGCTGAGTTGGTCTGAGAGGTTATATCCATGGAACTTACAAGCTGATGGATACATTTGCTGGAACCTACTGCAGTACAGCATACAAGCTATAACACTGAAAAATCCTCCTACAGAACAAACCGCATCAAATTAGAAGACAAAGAATGCCTTAAAGAACCATTTAATTTAGCTACCCAGGGCCTGAGCTAATGTCACCTCACCCTGAGAGTACTGACCTAACAGGACTGAAGCAATGGCAGTGCTAACAGCTGGACTCAATGATCTAAGTGGTCTTTCCCAACCAAAATTATTCTATTATTTTATTATTTTTCTCGCCTGTTCCATCTCACCTGTGTATCTTCAGAACTGAGTCCTAGGCTTATACTCACTGCCAAAATCCAGTGAGTTAGTTCCACACATAAGCTCTCTCCTGCTCTGACAATGCTATGATTTTTTTGCTAACAGCTTCAGCCTGGCAGATTAAATCAGCAGTTTCTAGAAACAAGGGCATGTTTCAATCCCACAGCCAGATATTATGAAGCTAAAGAGACCATTACGATCTTTTGATCTGAGCAGCTGTGTAACAGAAGAAACCAGAAATACCTAAATTCAGTTTCTATTTAGCAAAGTCTGAGCCCTGAAATACTGTAAATTTCTTTCCCTCCCCCTAAAGTATCTTGCATTTACTACCATCTGTTTGGATATTGCTTTTTCCTATTCATAATATTAACTTAAACTAGTAGAGGAAACTTCTCTACAGGCACTTCTTGTGCGAGATTAATGGCTGCCAGCTCTTGCCCATCTGATTTTTAGAGCATGAGCTTAGTGATGCTCTCTGATACCCAACTTCAACTGTCCTCATCCAAGAGCCATGAAGCCCATGGCTCCAATCATGTACCATCACCTTTTACATCATGCAGGGAAATCCACTCTCAGTGGTGTGGAAAATAAAGACTGTAGGATGGACACATCTGGGCGGTTCCATGAAGGTGGGACAGAGGTACTACCTAATACCCAAGTTCAATTGTGGTTGTAGCTCTGCTTAATATCAGGGCAATCATGGAAACACATCCTCAGCAATAAAGAAAGATGTTTCATGAAGCAGCAAATGAGCAAAGGGCATCTGTGGACACAGCAGGCTTAAGACTGGTTCCCATTAAACCACCACGTGCAGCACAGGTGGACTCCAAAAAAGACAAAAGTCAAGTGCTCTGGATTGAAGGTCAGACTTGGGCCTTTGAATAACTGTTTATGCTTGCCACAGTTAGAACACAGAGGTGATTGGGAAAGAAGTACATTCCATTAGCTGGACTTCTACACACGAACATTGCCAACAAGGATTTTATTTGGGGTCATTTTATTGCCACAAACACTCCTGAAGGTAGGGAACTGAGCCCACTCAACAGAGTATTAGGTATTAATAATACCTTGGGTATGAGGTCATGTGTCTCCTTAACAAGAAAGCCATAGCAATCAGTGATTTCAGAGTTGCTGTCCAAGCCATCATCTCCACCGACTATAAAAAAAGTAAGCTGAAGTGACAGGCTGTCCAGAGAAGCTGTGGATGCCCCATCCCTGCAAGTGTTCAAGACCAGACTGAATGCGGCCCTGAGCAGCCTGGTCTAGTGGAAGGTGTCCCTCCCCATGGCAGGGAAAATTGAACTACAGGATCTTTAAGATCCCTTCCAACCCAAGCCATTTCGTCACTCTATGACAAATCAGTCATGCAAGATGGAGCTGACTCACGACCAGGTGACACATAACTAGTGACTAAATGATTCTAAGTCAACTGCAAAACATGAAAAATGTGTGATCCTACAAAAAAGAAAAGCCTTAACATTTGTATTGCAAGCTCTTTCATTGTCAAAACACACAGCATCACCAGCTCTAAAACTTGTTTTCTTACCCTGTAACACAAATATATAAAAATTATTTTATATGTAAAAGAGATTATTTCCTAGAGGAGTCCACTGAGTTACACAATTTCCCTTCTTTCAGAGAAATATAACTGTTACCAACTATTCAAATAAAAGATCCATTATTTATCTGTCATTCTGCATTACCATGGCTTCAAGCAGAAATCTTTACCCTAATATCTTCATACACCTTTTTGTTAGTATATCCTCTGACAAACAAGACACAGCTAACAAGGCAAAACGACAAAGACCTCCAACAGTGAGTTACACCCACAGAGGCACCAGTGAGGAATCACCCAATGCTTCATTTAGTTCAAGACAGGCAGGTAAGAGAAAATCTTTTTCTAGTAAGGTTTAAAAATTAATCTTAAAGATTCTTAAATTAAAATTTTAAAATTAAGTTATTCTTATGATATCCCTGTATTATAAAGAATATAAAACTAATGCTATATTGGAAGTTCTCAGTTCTGGGCTTCACTCATCTGAAAAAGCTTAGTCAACCCAACAAAATTTGCTGATACTAACCATACAAGGCCTTGCATGCTTTGCAGATTCAACAGAAAATACAAAATCTTGTGCTTCTCTGCAAAAATACTACTATGCTGTTGGAAGAAAAAACACCCCACAGGAGAGCATATCTGGAGAATGACCACTTGCAAAAAGCACATAGGCATAAATGTGAGTTTCCAAAGCACCAAATTAAGTTTCTTTAGATGAAATTTTCAGAGAAGGAAATGGGTCAAAACAGAGAAGGAAGGCTCAAACTCAGGTGCCTAAGCAGAAAGTCTTAATATCAAATATTCAACAGCTTCTAGGAAGAAATTCAGCATCCCTAAAAGCAAGCTATACAGGTTCCCACCACAATCTAAATTAGAGCACCTGATTTCAATTATAATTTTTTTTATAGGCTTTGATTTAACTGATCTGACCAGGACCAAAAGAGGTCCCTTTATCAGATGTTGCACAAAAAGACAGAATCTCCACCTTACCACGAGACTGCTTCATGTTCCCGGGCAGGGAAGCAGTACTTGCAGCCCAGGTGTTGGCAGAGGAAGCCTGTTGGTGAGGGGAAGGTTTAACCTGGACTACCAGGATGCACTTCTGGACAGGACAAGAGAGAGCACATGCCAGGCACACAACTCATCAAAGGGATTAAGTCAATAAGGAAGTTGAAACAGCACTCATTTTGATCCCCTCCATCTGCTCCTGCTCAGTAACTCAAGCACCCAGATATGCAGGGCTGCTGACAGAGAGCAAGCAACCACTGGTCTCCACACAAATTCACTTCTCATCACCAGAGGCTTCTCCCGCTAAGGCAGGTCTACACCAGATCCTGCTGATGCACCCTGTGAATCACAGATACGAGGTTTTCCCAGCCGAGGCCCTTGACCTCACCATGATTACACTGACGGTGCTTTTTCAGTGAATTTTCTTTTGCTCATGGGGCTACTGGGGTTACTTGTTCAAGGGCTAGCAGGCTGTCCACACAGTCAGGGAAGTGCTAGCACATCTGCCAAAATGTTTTTCCAGGCCCCTTGGGGCACAGTTCAATCCAATTAAAACACGCACAAAAGCAATAAAACTCAAAAATTATTCCCTTGGTGCTGTGGGCTCCAGCAGTCCGAAGGTCTTTCCCTCTACTAGTGCGCCAGCAACTTGAAGTCAAACCCTTTCCAACAGAGTTGTATCAGCTATTTCTGAAATCACTTGACCTTTTTTCATGTGCATTTGAGACACAAACTATGCTGACTGGCCTGGGGTCCTTGGATGTAAAGGAAATTTTTCTGCCCAGTTGTGAAGAAACTGAGACCAGCTTTGCCCCCAGAAAATCAGCACTTAACTGCAAGCATGTCCTTCCTCTCATACAACTGCACCACTGCAGTGAAACCACTCTGCTACATCAGCTGAAGTTACAGAGGTAGCAGTGCCCACACAGATTTTTATTTTGACTTTGCACAACCCACTTCCTAGAAAGTGAAAGATAAAAGTGCTGGGAAGAAAAGGAGGGGTAAAGACAATCTCATTTCTAAACAATGGTGCAAAATGTGAGTTAGCATGCAAAGTCTTGTCAACTCAGTGATCTCTGAAAGATGTTTTGAACCAGTGGAGAGACATCCTCTTGGAGCACAACACTACAGGCAGATGTTCTGAATGGGATACTGACCACAGGAAACAGAGATTCCACAGTTCAAGCTATTGAGGCACAAAATATGCCATGTAGGAAGGGCACAGGACACGGTCTCAAAACACAAAGGAGTTTTAAATGTTAGTAAGACACTTCCATCTTGTCTAAAGATCTCAGAAGATAACACTGCTGCAACAAGTTCAAGCAGTCCTGCTAGATTGCTGGGCAAAGAAGTGCATTCACATCAGCAACCAGTAAATGTTTATTTCCAGTGGGAAGAGGCTGCCAGGAGTGCAGATTCTGGTTACTCCAGCGACCACACACTGAGCTCACATCAGATAGACAGCTTCCTGCTGGATGCTCACCTCGCCAACCTCGGGCTACATCCACCCTGCAGGGATGGCAACAGGATCTCTGGCTAAACCCAACACACATACGTGAAAATCAATGCAGGTACTGCCCAGAGAACTGCTGCACATATGGCTGCTAAACTTACTGGGAGCTGAAAAGTGTAATGGGGTGTATTTGTTAGTATTTCCTATTACAAAAAATTGCTTATGTTCCCATGGTTACAGGCCTGTTTCAGACTATTTACAATAAAAAAGTTGCAATTCTTCTCAACAAAGAGAGCAGTTTGGGGGTGGTTTGGGTTTGTTTTTCTTTTTGACCCACAGACCTATTTTCAAACACAAGCCAAGAAGTGAATAACAGGACTTTTAATACTAAATTTATATGCCCAGAAACTAAGTTTTCTATGAGCTCAGAGACCAAAACTCAGACACTTACCACTACCATGTAGTTCAATACACTTGTAATGGATTCAAGATCTTTTAAAAAGAAAGTTCAAACTCCATTTGTACTCCCAACAGCAAGAGCTGGCTTTTCTTCCAAGCCTCTTCACAAACCTGTTGTTCAATAATGAGCTTTCAAAACTATGGTAAAATTCATTGCTCCCTTTATACTCATCTCATTATCCTGACCTCTTGCTGTGCTTGCTCCTTTTAATGGATGGAGCAAGTATTAGCTTGATTTCCTACCACACATCAAGTTTTCAGCTGAGGTTAGTAATATACATCTCTAAAAAATGATAAGATCTCTATTAATTTACTATTAAATGCATAAAGCTGGAGATTTTATTTTTGCCATGCATCTGACAGATAGTGAGAGCATACCTTACTTTCCTGACATGCTCCAACTTTTGCATGCAGACACAAGTGATAAGAGGAATTCAACTCAAGGCCAAAACCCAGTTATCGTAAAAGAACTGAGTTGAATATATCCATTTGCATCCATATGTAGAAGACAAAAAATAAAATCACAAAGAAGTGCCCCAGGAATACTGCATTCAATACATAACAAAAGAAAGTTTTAAGACCTGAAGTTGGCAACAGCACATTTTGATGAGAAAATTAAATTTAACCACACGCCTGTTCAAAATACAGCTTGCTGAGAAAGTAAGGAAAAAAAATGCAAACCAAAACAGTTAAAAAATAATTTCACCGCTCCATTTTCCACTCTTTATTCATGGGGCCTTGCACATTCAGACACAGATAGCCAGGTGTGAATTCAGATGAAGTAGCATAAAGGAAGGAAGCTGGAATTGATGCTGACAAATCATGAAAGTCCCACCATTCTGGGTGACTCCAAACTCGGCAGACATGTCAGGACAATGTAGCAAGATGCTCTGCTGTTGGCAATCCTGTGCTGACACAGACACAACTGTTTTTCCTGTGGTAAACTCATAATCCTTTTGTCTAACAGAAATGCAGATCACTTCTTAAGTTTCATAACTGGAAATTAGCAAATAATATTCACAACCTCACCTCAGTCACCAAGTATCCTGTGGTGCCCTAGGCTGAAGGCAACAGCTGGAACCTGCCATCTATATAAACGCTGGAAAAAGTTAAAATCACAAGCACAAAAAACCTGGAGAGAGCTCTAAACCTAAAGAACCTCTCTCCTGCAAGTCCAGGGGAGCAAGAGCCAGCCCCTCTGATGACATGTATGGCCATACTTCATGTTCCTGTAAAGGAAAATGCCAGGGGGGCACTTGCTCCTTACAAGTACAGCTGCTGCCTGGGCTGGCTGCAGGAGCCCCAGCCACCCTCACTGCTGCAGCTCACCCTACCTGACTGCAGCACGGCGAGATGCCAGCCTAAACCTTCCATGAGCATTCCAATTCTTCTGGCACTACGAGTTTGTTACTTTTGCTTTTATGCCCTACTCGGTACGGTGGTGTAACAAATGGATGAGGATCTTCACGTGTTAGTGCTCTGCAATAAAGATAAAACAGCAGTAGCTGATGCACACATTTACTTGTATTAAATTTGTGGGTTTAAGCACTCAAACCTTTCAAAAGAGTGAAAAGGAATCGCCACAATAATTTCCAGAATTCCCCGCTACTGCAAGGACAGGTCTGAGCCTATCAGTACCAATCAAGCTCATTTTAAATAAGCATAACAGCCCCCACAAAATTTGTTTATTGAAATTAACTGCGGGGCTGAGGATAAGTTTGGTGTATTTGCTGCATTAAATTGCAAAGCCAGAGCTGTGTGCTGGAACTTTTAAACAAAGCGCTGGAGTCAGCAGGACCCGAGGTTCTACTCAACCACTGATTCACTGTCTGACCTTGAAGAAGTCCATCACCTCGACATAAATCTGCCAGCCCAGCTGTGAAACTGGATGAAAGCAGGACTATCCCACAAAACGCATGCTGCAACTCGTTTGGCCTTCTGTTAAATAAACATAACGCCCCCTCAAAACAAACCCGACCAACTAAACAATGTGTTTTTTTCTGTATACAAAGCACTTTGTACTGTACAAAAATGGAGTGCTTTACCAAGTGGGAGGGAAATGGATGTAAATATTTACACATGTAACTGCAAAGAGCTGTTACTCTAGGGATGTGCATGCTGGTAGCTGTATAATTCAAGAACTACATCAGCATAGTGGGAGTGCCTTCACTAGACAGAAATAACACGCTGGTCTCTGGAAAGCATGCACTGTGCCAAGGAGGGTAAGGTAAAAGCTGACATTAAGGGGACAGTTCCTGCCAGATTGGAAACTAAATTAGCTTCAAATAAAACAGAGATTCAACAAAGCTACAAGTGCTCAGAGCTTAATTACAGGAGTAGTAGTGGAAACTACTAGCTTAGCATCCAGATTTTTTTTCCACTTTTCTATCATCTCACAAACTCTTCTAAAAGGCAAGTGTATTTTGGAGCAGTGAGTCTGAAAATACAAAGGGTAGCTACTTCTCCTCATGCAACTTGTGTTCGATTGCCCCTTAAGCCTGCCAAGAAGGAAAGTTAATGCTAAATTGGGAGGAGAAGGGTCACCTCAGCCAGCAACTCACCTGCTTCCATTGTGTCCTGCTGCAACTGCAGGACCTGTTAATTTACATCCCTCCACACTTCAGCTGCTATGGAGGTGAGAAGACAATGTTTTCAGAGTAACACTTCTTCTAGTGTATTTAGCTCAGTGACACATAATCCCAAACGCAAATAAAAAACAGAAGTAAAACCTGTGCTATGTAAGGGAAAGAGGCTGACTGGACTCCCTTTCATATGGCAAAGTCTGGCACCATTAATTCATGGGTCCTAACAGTTTAAGATACTACTTACCCGTGTTGAGAAAACCTGGAACCAGGTTCCAACAGCTTCCTTATAAGTTCATTTCAACTTCCATTATAAAAATTAGTCTCTCCCTCTAGAAATTTCATGACAAAAGAGAATTGTCTACTGTTTCCTATTGCTATCACTTCAAAGATGAGTTTGTTTTATGGGTGTGTGGCAATGCTTGTCCCTAGTTTGCTGTTCAATTGCCCACTTCTAATAAGACATTTCTTTCCATTTTCATACGTAAATAGAGGAAGCACTGCTTGTAACTGCAACCTTGAACCACATGTGATAAGGTGCTTAGTATTTACATAACGTCCACACTAAAACTGATAAGTACAGCACGTTGTGCACAGGTTAAAAGTTATGCAAAAAATGCATGACTCAAGCAGCTTCCGCAACTCTGAATCTCTGTGGTGTCTGAATCTTTGTAGACTTCAAGCTGCCTAATCTGCTCTAAGGACATAAGGTACAGTAAGCTGTTTGTTCAACTTGTGGAGAGTCAGATTTAAGGATTTCATATTCAAACAGCACTGACTCGAGTAGCGATGTTCAAGGACTTTTCAAAGTGCATCTGTGGAGCCTGTGAGTTGAATACTACTCTACCTGACTGTGTTTTCTTTAGCCAAGGCCTTGGGTTTTGCCTTAATCTAGCATCAGTGTGATGCTATAACTGAAAAACCAAGCCTTCGCTACGAAAACTTCTATAGGCTACTGCTGTCCACTGTTTCTTCTACAGATATGGACCTGCATGTGATGCAGAGTAAACACATTTTAAGACCAGTGTTTTAAAGAAACAGTACATGTATATATATATCTATCTGTGTGAGCACCTGCACACACATTTCCCCATTTCATCACCTATACAACGTATGTACACATGACAATACCTTCCAGAAGAGCTGTATCAGCCTATTAGGGGCATTAAGATACTGCACTACATTGCAATAGCTCTGCTCATTTCTGAAATGTGAACAAATGCATTTGATACGTATACTGTCAGCATGCTTGGGATTAAGAGAGATCAGCAACCAATCTGGAGTAATTGAATATTCACAGCAGCGTCTGGTCTGATCTGTTAACACAGTCACACACAGGGAATGTAGGGCAAGCATTTTTAAAAATGCCCAGAAAAACAACCCAGAAGAAAACCAAGGGTACTGCTTAAGAAAACATGGACCCCCAGCAGCCTTCTGCTTCTTGGCCTCCCCTTCACCTTCTGCACAGTCCTTGCTGGCTGCAGCCCATACCCACATGAAGGGTTTTGTTCATGTTCACAAACTCGGTGCAGGGATCACATTCTTCCTAGAAGTACACGCTCGTGTGCTGGACTTACCAAGCCTTTGTCACGCTCCTGTTGCTTTCCTGATCACGCAGTAATACTGCCCTCTCTTCCCCCCCACTGAGGACATGTGAAAAACATTAACATATCTCAAATGCCTAGCAGACCTTGAAGTATCCTTGTCAGAACTTTACATTTCCTGGGCAAATCTTGTGGTGACAGAAACTCTCTGTAATCGCATTTAAGCCAGTAATGATGCACTGATAACGCCAATGAAGTCTGACCATCAGATTTCAATGTATATTAAATGCCTGCCTTGAAGCAGCATTAATAATGGAATGGAATTTATTATTTATGTCTAATTAGAACTCCTTGCTGATGCTAGTGAAAAAACACAATTTCAAGAGAGAAATAATCAGTAATAAAATACATGTAATTATTTTTATTATAGGCTTGTGTCACTTCTACCTATTAAGATTTCCCCCTTCCCAAATCGATTTCCCAATTCTGCTACACGTGGAAAGCTTTGGACAAAGTATTCAGTGGCAAGTACACATCTTACTAGTAATGCATGTTTCTTCAAAGTAGCTTATTTTATCACCATAGGCAAAACAGTACTTTAGTGTCATTCAGGCCTACAATAACTCTGGTGATTTGATACATGAACATTCTACAAAGCCATTCATTGGAGCGGCAATAATAATTTAAAAAGGGAACAATTGCTTCCAAGAGGCAAGATTTTATCTTTCTGGTAAAAGTCATCAGCTTTACAAAGTTACAAATCACTGGAGAAAAATCGCACAGCAAGCCTTTAGTAGAGCCTCAGACACTTAGCAGCTAAACACCTTGGGAAAGGTCTCCTGCTCTTGGCCTACTCTTAATGCTGCTGAGCAAGACCTCCTGGAGCTTGCCTTGGCAGCTCCAACTGATGCCATGATGATTTTTTGCCTTTTCTTTTATACCCCGTTTATATACTTTTTCTATTCTTAGTGCTTCTAGCCCATATTCTTAGACCTAATATTTTGTTAAGCCAAGAGACTAAACCTCTTGGAAGCCTCGTAGTGAGGGGTCAGAAAGCCCCAGACACCAAGGTCCTCTCTAGAACACATTCTGTAAACTGAGATAGGCCCGGCCAGGGGAAGGTTCCTGGGGCAGGGGGTTCTCTCGAGCCTCTCCCTGGGGAATCTTTGATAGATGTGCTCATTTGTAAGGTCCATACTGTGACACCCGATGGATCGTGGGTGTGCATTCCATGTGCTCTGCGGCACATTCACCTGGATGTGCTGCACCTAAGGATCCTTAAAATAAATACCAAGGTAAAAACCCCTTTTTCTCCTCTAACTGTGTTTGGCTCTTAATTTTAAGACCAGGATAAGGCATCACAACATGCCACTACTCATGCTGTCCCTGACCAAAGCCTGCCAACGGAGGACGAGAAGGCCACCTGACCCTTGTGCTCCTCGTGAGCCGAAGGAGGCTGTGTGAGGCTTTGTGCTTTGCTGAGGTTTGCTGGGTTTACAGTGAGGTCCCCCCACTGCCCTGCTCCTGACTGGGGAGTGCAGCGGGCCCGGCCAGTACCCACGCAGAGAGACCCCGTGCTCCCAGCCCCCAGGGACCACCAGCCTGCCCCGAGCCCTGACGTGCTGGTGTGTGCACACGTGTACTCGTGTGTCAGAGAGAAAGGCAGGCAGCAAGGCTGCACGGATGAATGAGCAGGGTGAATGATGAATGGGAACTGAATCTGAAGCAGAAGCTTGGAGAGACCAAACAAGTAAAAGCACAGGAGCCCATGCATGGAAGACAGAAGTAAGGGCAGGTAGGAGGCATAAAAAATACCCCTCAAACAAACAAAGAAATGAATAAGGAAGACTACTAGGGAGCTTTGAGGAAGCACCCTTTACTTCTACCCTCATATTTACACATCCTTGTTACTCCAGAACATCCAGAAGCTGCTTAGAGACGACTGATACTGCTCCCCCGGGTACAGGGCCCTCTCCTCTCCAGCGAATGCCACAACCACCCAGCTGCAGAGGGGCAGCACACTGCTTTTTCTACAGCGCAGAAAGAGGCCCTGAAGCATTTCTGAACTCTCCAGAGTATGACTTTGCAACACAGAGGGGTTTTCTCCATGTCCATTTCGTGATTGTCCTTGGTTAAATCAGCTTGGGTAGATAAATCTCCTTAAATCGTCTCCCAGCTCCACCATGTGTATGCTAAACAGAACCTGGCTTGTTTTACAAAATAAAGAGTGCTGGATGAGGAGGAGGCACATGACCTACACTAACATTTTCTTCCCCTGGTTTAGCATAAATAAAGGCACCACTATGAAAGAGCGCTTGAAGTTCTTTTTGCAGCTAACATTGAAAGAGTTTATTATCACACTGCAGAAATGCTTTAGGGGAAATCTTGCTCTGATAGTGTTCTCATGAGAACACTTGACGTTTTCAAACAAGTCACTTTGAAATGTTCAAGAATACAAATGTCATGAGGCTCCCAAAGGTGCAATGACACATCTTATCCCAATGGGAAGCTCCTGTGTTGCCTGCTAAAAGAACCTGAAGCTCTGCAAGAAGTACTACATCTTTCAAACAGTATTTCAGACATCAAGCCTTGAAAGTGATCTGGCATTGAAACACCAGTCTGGCTGCTCAGATTTTGTTTGTTTAGAGTTAACTTGTAAACTGAAGGGTACCTGGAGCTGCAGAAGATCCCCCTTTGTTTCTGTATTTCTCTGGTACACAGAGGTAACGTAGATTTCAGAAACTACTTTAGTGACCACAGGATAGGGCAAAGATCAAATGAGCTTTTCATCTACAGAACCAGCACTAGGCAGCCAGAGGCACTGCAGCCTTCCCCAGAGGAGCTGCCAGTGGAGACAGTCTCCTTTCCTACAGATTCATCACCCCACTTCACCATACCTGCTGTCCAGCCCATGGGCTGAGATCACCAGCACACCTAATGCAGTACCCCACACCCTGCCCAATGGCTACACTTTTTAAACTACTAGAAAGACTTGAATAGGTTTTTCATAGCTCACACCCTTCACTGCAGTCCTCAGTCCCTGACAGAGAAGTGGGGTGGGGATGGGACATGGCTCTGCCAAACAGTGGCTCCCAGGTGGCTGACCGTAAAGGAGAGAGAGACATCTATCAATACTTTTTAAAATGGTGCTTGCACATGCACTACTGTTTTCTCAGAAGCCCTTATTGTGTAAAATCCCATGCAGAATTATCCAGTCATTTGACTTTTTAATTTTAAAAAAAGAATATTAAAATAAAAAATCGATATTATAAAAAATAGGGCACCCTAGGCCACTTGTGTTTTGCTTAACTCATTCCTCTCCAAGTAAAAATCTCAGTATCCATCCACCATTTATCTGCACTGTAAGGTACAAAGCCTCACCAGAGCAAAACTGAGCAGTGCCCTGCTGCAGAGCAAAGTATCCAGGCACGTAATTGTGCTTAACCTAAACCATATGTTCCTAAAAACACCAACAATGCTGAACAATAAGACCAGCCTCACATCCAAGGGAATTTAGGAACAGGGGAACAACTGAAGTGACAAGCTTGTTCATCACAGAGCTACAGATTCATTGTTGTCGTTGTTTTTTGGCACGATGCTGCCTGAATTCCTTCCCATGTTTTGTGAACAGCTGAACTGTGTTCCCTTACAAAAGAAATTAATATGGCAGCCTGTGTACATCTGCTTTAATCTTAAAACAAAGCAGTTTTGCTATCTTTAGTACAAGCATAATAAAGGCAACAAAAAAAGACAGATGGTTTGGATTTTCTTTGCAGAAAGCAAGAGAAGACTGACATCTCAACTGTTTACGTAGCCACAACCCATTACGTGGCCACAGCAAACCAAGGGGGGATGCAGAAAGTACCTCTTTGTCAGCGTCTCAGATGCTGCCTGCTTTCAGTCAGGCCTTATAAAAAGCATAAAACGACTCTGCTTACAGATAAATGCTTTTGTTCATACAGACTTAATTTATATTGTTAGGAAAACACTTAACAATGGCCAGACTAATGCCAAACAAATTAATTTCAGTAAAGCTAGAGCAAACACTACCATTATGTTTAGGCAGCACAGAATAAAACCCTTGAAAATCCAACATTAAGGGAGTTATTTATGGTCATTGCTCAGCCCTCCTGCCCCCACCATCCGTGCATTAGAGATCTCCTGACTGCTTACTTGCAAACTCCCTGGCTTCTGACAAAAACTGGCCACGCACTGATAGCCAGAAAGTTCATTTTGCAGGGATAATACAATCACCTTGGTCTGGCAGTTGGGATGGGTTTTTGGGTTTTGCTTTTAGGTTTTTGTTTTGTTTTGCTTTGGTGGTTATTTTACAGTTCAGCCTTTCTTTTAAAATATCTCACTTCAGGATTAAAACTTTCCCCTTCCTGAAATCAATCAAACTGATAGTGGTTTTGGCAGAAAGGCAAGTAACAGGAAAAAAGTAAGGACGGAACATGTGCAATGTATCCAAGAAGTAATTCATAACTTGCTCTGTATTTTTTATGTAATAGATACATAGTTCAGGGAAAAGCACACACAAAACAAGGCTTTTCCCTATTACTCTTTAACAAATATTCAGAGAATGGTAGTCATGTAAAAATATCACCATTGATATAAAGTAATAAAACGACAAGCTGAATTAGCTCCTGAACTAGGGGCAGAAAAAAGTTCTCTGATACAGATACTGCTACCTTTAGCACAATTAAATGCCTTTTTAATATTTTCATGTTGGAGAATTTAAGAGACCCAAATTAATGAGTTTTCCAATTAGCTAGTACTTAAAAAGTAAGAGAAGACGGCACACATGCAAAAAACCCAAACACTTTTTCAACTTGCGAGTGCTTCCACTTGAACCAGTGCTCAAACACAGTACTGACAAGTAATGCTTGGGGTTTAGAAGCAGCACTTCCATTAAGGAAAACGTTTGCTGCAGTTGCATTAAATCCTTACACCAGGCACGGGAAGGCTTTTGTGCATTGCAGTTACACTCCATTAAATGCTTCCCAGGAGGGCTGGGGTGACACGGCTCAGTGGGCCCGTGGGACATACGGGCTTGCGGGGCACGTGCAGCCTCTGCAGTGTCGCTTGCATGAGTGGCACCCTTCTCCAAAGAGCACGGGATGGGGCAAGCACGGGCAAGCCTGGCACTGCCACCCCTCCCTGCAGCTCCTCCTAGGAGATGCCCCACAGGCAGAGGGCCCCCGGGACAGCCAGGGGCAGTAGTGCAAGGCGGGGAGGCCAGACTCCCTGCGGATGCTCCGGGAGGAAGCTGCCGGCCCACATCTGTCACCAACTCTGTTTACAGGCGCGCCAACAGATGCTTGCAGCGAGAGTCGCTGAACTTCGACATCCAACATAAAGATGTAAACACTTCTCCACAGAAGATAAATCCTGAGTACTAAAAGGCGCTCTGGCTGACTTCTGGCCCTCCCCAACCCCACGCCATCCGCCAAACCCAAAACTCCAGCACATATCCCTTAAAAACAACAACAACAAAGAAGACCCACAGCACAATAAACCCCCAAGAAATCAACATATTAATAGCCACAGCACCAAGCTTTTTCAAGTATGCTAATCAGTAGAATTATTACAAGTAAGCCAAATATAACTAACTGGAGAATAAAATTAACTTTACAGTGTTTAGACAGATGGAATCTGATTTCCTGCTGTAAAGCTGCTGAATTTGGCATTGACCCTGAGCCCCAAAGGCAGGGGATCTGCTGCCCAAAACACACATGAGCAACCCAATGTCTGGAATCAGTAGTCACTACCCTTCATATGCACCATTAAATTAAAAAGCATGGAAGTCTTCATAACTAAAGTTTACAAAAAGAGATGGATTCTTTTAACACTAAGAGCAGCCAAGACCAAAGCCCACTGCATATATTTGTGTATTTTCTTAAGAGCCTGTATATACAAGGGAGCTCACAAAGGGCTTCTTTAAAATGCTCCCTTGTAAATGTGCATTTGAAGGGTAATAGATATTGAATTCAGGGAAATGTCCAAAAAAGCACTGTTGGGAAATATTTTCAGGTCTTCACGTGGAAGAGCTAGAAGCAAGCATGACGCTTTTCAATGCTAGCTAAGAAAATCCTTGTCCAGAGGATTTACTTCTCCAGTGCCTGATCCTATGAACTATGGATGCAGCCAAACACAGCATTTACTGATAAACAGTCCTACTGACTTCAGTAACTTAAGCCAAGTAACTTCAGTGGTGTTATTCATGCCCTGTGAATATGAACGGAAGACTCTTGTTTAAAAGGGCTCCTCACAACAGCAAAGGCTCGCACAAGAGAGTCCCAAGTGAGGGTGAGAAAGGACACAAGGCGAAGAAAAGAGTCCTTATGAGAAACGCTTAGCCATAACCTGCAGGTTTGGGGCTTTCTTTTTAATATTAAGCCAAAAGTGAAGAAAACATGAGCTCTCCTGGTATAACCACACAGTAACTTCAACATAATCCTATTGCTAACTCAAAAATCAAACAAAAGGAACCCCCCCCTTCCCAAACTAATCAGAACAGAAAGAACAAACCCCAAACCTCAAACAAAGCCCAGGTCTACAACTCCTGAATGAGGTCACGATGAGAAAGTCTCCCAGCCTTCAAACCAGAAAGGAAAAAAAAAAGTGAAAACCTCCATGGAAAACATACTTGAGCTGTGTTTAACAAGGAACATCTGTAGCCGTCCAATTCCTGAAATGCAGAAATGCCGCAGAAGAGCCACAATAAGTTAAACACACAGGAAAAAATACTTTTGTTGCTGACCAAACCATTTACAGGTGCCTCTGGTTTGAAGCTAAGGATACCAAGCTCTACTCTGTTTGCTGACATAACACCATGCTGTGAAGGACTTCTTTGTGAAGAAAATTCACAGAAAGCTGGTTTAACTGACAAAGTCTTTACTGGTGAAATATGACATCTGTTTTTAAAGAGCCTACATTTTTTGGACATGATCATCCAGCTGCTTCTATTTATAACATTCGATGTAAAAGTTTCTCTCAGTCAGCTAAATAGGTATGCAATTAAGTATCCTGAAATTTTAGTGTCAGACTGAGGATAGGTTGCAGCAATTGTTTCAACTTTTACTTCTCCCTGGATGAGTTTGTTCAGATAAGATTTCCCCTAGACACACATACATACGTTATGTCTTACATATATACAATTCTTCCCTTGCAAGGGAATGGATGTTATTAAAAGTGTGTGTTCTTAGGTACTGTTCTGGAAGTCCTCAATTCTCAAAGGCTTAAACATAGTGCTACTTACACCAACAGCCATGATTGTATTAAAAAAAAAAAAAGAGGGACACAGACATGCTGACTATATATTTATTGGCATTACTTTTATATATACTTGGATGTACAAATGGAAGAAAAAGTAGAGTCCTACTTAGAAGACTAGGAAAAAAAAAATGTTCTTGCAATCAATGCCACGCAACACAACACAGTTCTTCTGAAAGATTTCACTCCCCCCAAGCTTTTTGTATTTGCTATCTATACTTTCACTGCAGACAGTTTCACGTGTGTCTGCACAAGTCAAGAGCACAATGCAGTCCTCTTTTGATCTGAAATAAGGTTTACAGATTTCAGAAAAATAAAAGAAAAAGGAGAGAAACTGTAAAGAGGTTTTTTTCTCAATGGAACCACTGATTACTGAACATACACAAGTAAGTCATTTCAAACAAAGCATAGAATGACAGCAGGGCTTTTAGGGTTTTATTTAAACATTCACATGAGTACTTTATAAGCTCACACAACTTCATTAAAATACAGTAAGGCAATGAGGAAATGTTTGCTTTAATGTAAATAAAACCTTTAAGGAAGAAATAATTTTAACCCTAAAAATAGATGTAGCAAAAATATCCTCAAACATGAAAAAAAAAATGCAGTAACTGTAATGTCATCATATATATGAATATGTATCTAAACACACAAGGAAAGATTAGGACCTACTTTCATAATTCTAAGTGTTCACAGACTTCAATTACATACTTAATATATTCATACTAAGTATGAATATACTGTATTAATACAGTATAGCCATAGACATGGTGTTTCCAAAACATCCAGGACAGAGTCCTTCACCAGCTCTCTGCACACCAATGAACAAAAAACCAAACAACACAACCTTCCCACCCACCAACTAGAAAATGAGTACAGCATCTTCTCCTCTGGAAAGCTCAAGGTTTGCGCTTATAAAGGAAAACATATTTACTGTATGAATTGTCTGCACGTCATAGTTTTTTCCAGTCACTGCAGACTCTCTGTTTTGAAGACCAGCCTGCAGGAAGCTTTGGAGAGCTACTCCAGAGCCAGCTGCAGCCCAGCGTCATGAACGTGTGCAAGAGGGAGGTCACACCTTTCATCTCCCACTATTTTATCGTGGGCCAGGGTGCTGAAACACAGGCCTGAAGTACTCTTCCCCTCCTTGTATTTAATGAGGCTTTCATCTACCCCCATACAGTACCACATTTTTCTTCTTTTCATAAAAAGCTAAGAATTTTTCATAGCAACTTGCTCAGGGAAATCCAAACTTACAACCTGATATCCCCCATTTTAGTACACTATATCTCATGTATCAGATATTCCCACAGACCATCAAATCAGCTAGTTTTACAACCATCTCACACAGGGGATGACAACAGCAGAAGACAGTATCACAGTTGTCTTTAATGATAATTAGCCAAAGAACTGTTTAACTGTAACACTCAGGCAAATAAATACAACACTCGAGGAGGAATTATATCACCATGTGATAATCAAGAAATTGCTATGCAGCTTGTTAAAATACCATTATATAATCCCACCTTCACACTGGGTAGGATTCCCTACAACCACCCCTTCAGCATACAACTGTATGCTGCTACAGGTTTTCGTGGCAAATGAATTTCTGCCACTCACAAGAGAACAGAAAGAAGAAACTAAGAAGCAATGTACTTTGCTATGAAATTTTAATTATTCTGCAAACTGACATTGGCAAAGACTTGAAGTGTAAACTCATAAAAGTAAAATCTGAAACCAACTCCAGCAATACACCTTCCCAGTCCCACTCCCCTGTCAATCACATCTTCAGAAGACATGCAAAATGCTCAGTGGAAAGGTGAGAAGTGCAAAGTCTAGTAGAAGCTGCTGAATCAGAGAAGATGAATAACAATGCTGTGCTTTGATAAGGTCCCAACCCTTTCATCAGTTTGTCATTAGACTTGAACATGAGCTCCAGCTGTCAAAATGATGTGGAAATCAATACACCAACATGCTTCAAAAAGCATCATCACCCCGTATTTCTGCAACCTCACCCCTCGTCTCCCCTCTCTTGCTCTTCAAAGTGATATCCAGCATTGCAAGGACTTCCAAACAGTCAGAGGTAATAGGCAAGCATTATCTTAGTTCCATTTCACCCGCTTGCAACTTTCTGCAGCCCACATGTAACCAAACAGAAGGGCAGGATGGTCTAAAAGCACATCAGGAAAAGCAGTGGGAGAAAAGGTATTAATTGACCAATGTGAGCTGGCACAGTCCTTTTACACACAAAGACCAATCCTGAAACTATAAGCCCTGAAAATTATTAAAGTTATCAAATGCAGTGAATTTATACTATGCCTTTGGCTGTGCAGCTGCCAGCTCAGGCCCGCTGAGGAGGTGGAATGCTACATCACAGGTCTGAAGGTTGATCCCCATGTCCTTCCCATTTCACACTGCCTGGTTTTAACACATGCACACCAAAACAAAAGAGGTAATTTTTTTTCCCAGTGATGTTGATACACCAGGGTTTTCTAAGCAAATTTAATCAATCAGGTGACATCATGGTAAAGACTTGAGACTTCTTCCACATTATCTGAAGTTTCAGCTCATATAGTGTACACCACGGAAAGGCAGTAACATCACACAGAATACACACACAGAACACCATTAACAAGCAACTGATCTGCTGGTGGATGCTAGCACTAGCTCTGCCTTTCTCTTCTAGGGCATCAAAGCAAACTGTCCCTTTTACAGTGGCATCTGTGATTCCCTTAAGTGTAAGGATTTTGCAGCTCAGAACACTTCTAGAAGTCAGGCTCTTTACAGCTACACATCCAGTTAAAAATCCTGTGAAAGTTACAGGTAGTCTCCCATGTAAGCATGTGGGTCACTCCTACTAGGAGCTGGAGAGGGCTTGTGATGAAAGGCCCAATGCTGGACATTTCCTGGAGGATGTTAGCGTAACAATACACAGAGGAGCCTTTCTACACTGCAGCTCAAATATAATGGTGATGCTTTAATGTGATGAAGCCTTCTTTTTTAGCTTGAAAAAGCCAACAGAGGAGACAGTCTCAGCCTTTCCACTTAACTGGACTTCAAAATTTCAGTAAGAAAAGTCAAAATATGCAACACCCCAATTCTGAGAACCTTAAAGGCGCAATTTAATATGCAACCCACAGAATGCACACCAGCACAGAGGTGGCTTTCTTATTTCTCTGAGAGGAGGCTTTGCACCCAGCGGTAGTTGTTCTTCTCAGCCTAATTTTGAGGGTGTCTTTCCCCACACCATGTGTGTCTGGGTCACCAATAACTTGGTGCAAGAGAAAAGGATGATCATAGAATGCCTTGGATTGGAAGAGACCTGTAAAGGTCATCTAGCCAAACACCCCTGCCGCCAGGGGAGATACCTTCCACTAGACCAGGCTGCTCAAAATCCCATTCAACCTGACCTTGAAGACTTTCAGGGATGAGGTATCCACAACTTCTCTGGGAAATCTGTTTCAGTGCCTCACCACCCTCAAAATAAAAAATTTCTTCCTTAATCTCATCTAAATCTGCCGTCTTTTAGTTTAAAACCACTATCCCTTGTCCTACTGCAAGAGGCCCAGCTAAAAGGTTTGTCCCCAGCTTTCTTGTAGGCCCCCCTTTTGGTACTGGAAGATGCTATGATGTCTCCCTGAAGCCTTCTCTTCTCCAGGCTGAACAACCTCAAGTCTCTCAGCCTCATAAGAGATACGTTCCATCCCTTTGATCATTTCCATGACCTTCCTCCATGGCTCCAATAGGTCAATGACCTTTCTGTGCTGGGTGTCTCAGAGCAGGATACAGTACTCCAGGTGAGGTCTCACGAGAGTGGAGTAGAGGCGCAGAATTCCCTCCCTTGACCTATTGGCCATGCTGCTTTTGATGCAACCCAAGGTGCAGTTGGTTTCCTGGGCTGTCCATACATTGTCAGCTCATGCCTGGCTTCTCATCTACCAGCACCCTGAAAACCCTCTTGGCAGGGCTGCTCTCAATCAGTCTGTATGGATACCACGGGTTGCCCCAACCCAAATGCATGAACCTTGTGCTTGACTGTCCCGGTTTGAGACAAATTAGAAGAACATCCAAAGTGAACTCCTCTGACAGAAGGCAGGTTACAGCCACCCCTCCCCCACAAGGTTTGAAAAGAATTTTTCTCAGAGTAAAGTGAAAAAGAAAAAAAGTTATTTAGCAAACAAGCAGAGTGCATGCAGGCACAGAAAAAAAAAAAAAAAAAAGCCAAATAATAAAACCTCTCGCTGTGGAGAAAACCTGGGGAGATCCAGAGTCATTTGTGGGTGTGGCTTTCTCCTCTCCAGAGCTGGAGTTCGGCGTTGGCCCCTCCGGGCCGAGGCATAAGGTCTCCTTATGATGTTCTGGCATTGCTGAACAGTCCAGAAGAGTAGAAGAAGAAAACAAAGATCCAGGGAAAAAAACTTTCTTGCCTCAGCTAGCAGACTAGTTAAAAAGCAAGGAGTTTTAACTCTCCATCTCTCCCGAGAACAGGAGCCAAAAGCTGGGAAAAGCAGGAAGGTGCTTTGCTCTGCTCTGAAGCAGCAGCAGCTATCTCTGTTTTGAATACAAACCGCCAAAAGAATTCCACTGGCTCCCCCCCTTCTTCCTTAAAGGTACAGAAAGGCACAGGATTCATGTCTGGGCATAGAGCAGACGACAAGGAATACAGTGTCATACAGTCACCCCAGGACATTGACCTCATTGAACTGCATGAAGTATATGCGTGTGCCCACTTCTCAAGCTTGTCCAGGTCCCCCTGGATGGCATTCCATCCTTCAGGCTTGTCAGCTGCATCACTCAGCTTGGTGTCATCTGCAAACTTGCTGAGGCTGTGCTCTATCCCACTGCCAATGCCACTGATGAAGGCATTAAACAGTTCTGGTCCAAGTCCAGAACCCGAAAGGACATCCTTATCATCAATTGAGCTCTTGACCACTACTGTCTGGATGCAACCGTCCAACCAATTCCTCACCCACCGAACAGTTCATCCATCAAATCCGTATCTCTCCAATTCAGAGAGCAGGATGCTGTGGGAGACTGTGTCAAAGGCTTTAGAGAAGTCCAGACAGATGACATGCACAGCCCTTCCCTTGTTCAGTGATGCGGTCACTCCATCATTTTCATCCCTCACTGCAAGCACATCAGCAGTTTAATCATAAGTACGTTACATCTTGCCCATCAAAAGCCACTCTACAATTTTGTCTGGTTCCCTTCCTGCCTGTAGAAAGGCAGGTAAAGAAAGCAAGGGTTCCCTGTCTCTGAAATGCATGCTTTTATTATTTTGGCCATGTGCCAGCCCCCACTTTCTGTTACTGTATGGGAATATAACCTTGGAGAGGCCACCTTCCTCCAGTAAACTACATAATCACTGACCTATGTGGAACAAGGCTCTCACACTCAGCAGCATTACTTCAGCTTTGTCAGACACAATCACAGCAACTGACCAGAGAGGCAACAGAAAGAACTATTAAAACCAAGTCGCACATTCAGGCCATACAAAATGAATATTTTATTCACAAGCCTTTTAGTTTCTCACTATGCCCTCCATGCAAGGAAAAAATGCATTGCTACCGGAGCTGGTTTCACCGCCATAATTTTGAGGGTTTTGACAACAGAATGGCCTACACAGTGCCAGGCATGCTGGCACAGATGGGACTCACCTTTATTAGTGAGACTTCAATCTCATTGTGATTATGGAGATGTGGTGGGATAGTTCCCATAGTGGAATGTTGCCATGAAGGACTACACGCTGTTTAGGAGAGACAGCCCAGGAAGGCGTGGTGGTGGAGTGGCCCCCTCTGTGAGGCAACACTTGGAATGTATCAAGCTTTGTCTCAGGGTGGATGATGAGCGAGTTGAGAGCTCATGGGTCAGGATAAAAGACTAGATAAAAGACTAGATTAAAGATAAAAGACTAGAAATGGGGACACTCTGTGGGTGTTTGCTCCAGGCTGCCTGACCAGGAGAATGAAGTGGGTGAGGCCTTGTAGAGGGAACTAAAGCAGCTACAAAGTCACAGGCCCTGGTTCATGTAGGGGACTTCAACCACCCTGACATGTGCTGGAAAGCTACACAGCAAAGCACAAACAGGCCAGGAGGTTCCTGGAAATCACTGATGACCACTTCCTGTCACAGATAGTGGAAGATCCCACAAGGAATGTTGTGCTGCTTGACCTCACTGTAACCAACAAGGAAGGCCGTATTGGAGATGAAGGATGGGCACAGCCTTGGCTGTAGTGATCATGAGATTGTAGAGTTCAGTACTGAACAAAGAGGTAGTAGAGCAGTGAACAAGATTATGACCATGGACTTCAGATCAGCTAACTTTGGCCTCTTTAGGGATATTCTTGGAAGCATTCCATGGGAGCAGGCCTTGCAGGGAAGAGGGATCCAGGGGAGTTAGTCAATAATCAAGGCTCACTTCCTTCAGGCTCAGGAACAATGCATTCCAATGAGAAACAAGTCAGGCCAAGGGCACAAGAAACCTCTCTGAATGAATAAAGAATTGTCATTGCTCAAGTATAAGCAAAAAGTTCACAGGAGATGAAAGTAAGGTCAGGCCCCTTGGAGTGAATTTAGAGAGGTGACCAGGTTAGGTAGAAATGAGACTAGAAAGGCCATGGCCCATCTAGAATTAAATCTGGCCAAGCATGTAAAAGATAATAAAAAGGGCTTCTTCAAAAACATCAGTAACAAGAGAAAAACAAAGGATAATGTGGGATTGTTACTAAATGGAGGGGGGATCCTGAGAAGCCAGAGTTGCTGAACACCCTCTCTGCATCAATCTTCACTGACACCAGTCCTCAAGGATCTCTGACCCAGGAGACTAGGCAAATGAATGTCAGGAGGAAGACTTTCCCTTAGTCAGGAGGGTTTGGTCAGAGAAAACCTAGGCAAACTTGACATCCACAAATCCATGGGCCCTGACAGGATGCATCCATGGACTGCTGAGAGAGCTGGTGAACAGCACAGCAAGGCTGCTCACAATCCCGTTTGAAAGGTCATGGAGATCAGGAGAGATGCCTGAGGGCTGGAAGAAAGCAAACTCCAGTCTTCAAAAAGAGCAAGAAGGAGGACACAGGAAACTACCAGCCAGGCAGCCTCACCTCAATCCCTGGACAGTTGATGAAATACCTCATTCTGTAGGCCATCTCTACCCACATGGGAGACAAGAAGGTGATCAGGAGTAGTCAGCATGGGTTCACTAAAAGTAACTCATGTTAGACCAGGCTGATTGCCTTCAGTGCTGAAACAACTACCTGGAAGGATGAAGGGAGAACAGTGCATGTTTTCTGCCTTGACATCAGCAAGGCTTTTGACACAGTCTTTCATGAAATCTTCACAGGCAAACTCAAGAAGTGTAAGGTGGATGAGTGGACAGTGAAATGGATTCAGAACTGGCTGAGTGGCAGATCCCAGAGGGTTGTGATCAGTGGTACAGAGTCTGGTTGGAGATCTGTCACTCATGGTGTCTCCCAGGGCTCTATACGGGGCCCAGTGTTATTTAATTCGTTCATTAATGGCTTGGATGAGAGGATAGAGTCCCTTCTCAGCAAGCTCACTGCTGACACAAAGCTGGGAGGAGAGGCCGATACTTCAGGTTGTGCAGCCTTTCAAAGGGACCTGGACAGGTTGGCGAGCTGGGCAGAGAAGAGCCTTCTGAAATTCAACAAAGGCAAGTGCAGGGTCCTGCACAGAAGGACCTAGGGATCCTGGTGGACAACAAGTTGTCTGTGAGCCAACAGTGTGTCCTTATGGCCAAGAAGGCTAAAGGTATCCTGGGATACATTAAGAAGAACATTGCCAGCAGGTCAAGGGAGGTGATCCTGCCCCTCTGCTCAGCCCTGGTGAGACCACATCTGAAATACTGTGTGCATTTCTGGAGTCCACAGTACAAGAGAGACATGGAGCTTCAGGAGCAGGTCCAGCAGAGAGCTACAAAGTTGGCCAAGAGTCTGGAGAATCTCTCTCATTCTTGGCCTTAAGAAAGGCTGAGGAAGCTGGGCCTATTCAGCCTCAAGAAGATGCAACTATGAGATGACCTCAATAATCTGTATAAATATCTGAAGGGAGGATGTCATGAAGATGGAACCAGGCTCTGCTCAGTGATGCCAAGCAACAGGAAAAGAGGCTACCAGCAGAAATTGATGCACAGGAAGTTCCACCTAAACACAAGCAAAAACTTCTTTACTGTGAGGGTGACCAAGCACTGGAACAGATTGCCCAAAGAAGTTGTGGAGTCTCCCTCACTGGAAATATTAAAGAACCATCTGGACACAATCCCGTGCCACGTGTTCTAGGATGACCCTACCTGAGCAAGGAGGTTGGACCAGATGACCCACTGTGGTCCCTTCCAACCTGATCTATTCTGTGAAAGCCTACTTTTTACAGAGTTGTTGAAAAGACAAAACATAGCAATGCCCATACCTGACCATAGTCTGTCCTGAATACGACAACTCCTTCCGCACAGGAATGAACGGTGCTGGGATAATGCTGATTATTTTCTCGCAGCCAGACCCGAGACCCCTGCAATAAAAAAACCACAGAGTTATAGATGGCATAACAGAAAAACTGAAAAAAGAATTTCACTCACTATTTTTCTCTGGAAATATTTATCAAGTAATAGGAGACAAGAGTGAAGCAAAATCCAAATAAGCAAACATAAGAAAATAAAATAATCTCTTAGCAAGTATTTGTTGGTGTCTGCTCAATCAGTAAACACAGGAGAACTACATTGAAGTGCCTTTTTTTTTTTTTTACAAGTTCCTAAAAGCCTGCAAGAGCAGCTGGAGCCAATCCTCTTACTCTCTGAGTCATGTGCCTCATGTTAGCACATGTAAAATTACAGAGCAGTGTTTGAATTTATACACAGTTTAAAAGATCTGCCCCAAAGCCAGCTGGCTCCCTACCTGTTTATTTTCAACCTCAGTCAGACTCTCGCAGCACTTCTATCTTTCACCTTTTTTCTAAACTACTTTGCCTTTTATATGGTTCTCCTCTCTTGGCTGCACAACAATGCAGAGAATTAAAAAAAGAAACAACACCTAGTAGGAAGAGAGGTTACAAAGAACTGATATTTGCTATGAAGGCACTGGAGACACTATCAGTGAGACACCTAAGTCAGTCTAGTAGAGCAGGTAGAGTTTAATGCTGCATCTACCACCTGGCTGGTGGATGCAGCATTAAGAAAACAGAAGTATCCAGCACCGAGAACAAAGGAAGAGGACCACAGCTGACGCTGCAGCTGCAGCAAAAGCCATCCCATAAGCGAGAGCCACCCGAGTGGCTCCTGCGTAGGAGAAGACTTTAGCTGGCATGAAAACACTGAGCAGCAACGACCCATAGCCTGACTTCCAACCCAAACTATACTCCCGTTCTCTTCAGACATCTGGCTCCATATCAGAACAACAGTATTTTAGTGGCATTCAGAGAACAGAGATTTTTTTCACCAGAACAGTCAAATACCCTCCTAAAGAAAAAGTAAAGGGCTGGTAGGAAAGTGCTGGGATATACCCTGACAATCATAAGGTTTGGGTGTACAATCACAGAAAAAAAACAATTAAAATAATTTTGCATGCCAGCATCCAAAGGCTGTCCTTGCCTGAATTTTCACACAGAGAAACCAGACATAGTCTTTTTAAGATGGAGGGGGTGCAGTCCTGATTATTAATCAAGACAAATACAGATTTTTATTCTGTTGCATATTTAAGGTGAGTGGCCCGTGAGCTTACCATGGACTTCAGACACATCACAAGTTACATATGCTTTAGATAATGTTGAATAAATACTCTTCTTCTTTCTATGCTAGGACAATAGCAGCACTGAGACAAAACAGTACAATTTAAAAACTCTTGCTGTTTAGTTTCTCTAAATGGGAAGAGCTCACCTGGACACAGAGGATGAGGCAAGTGCATCCCTCTTTATTTTTTCCCACTGTATCTTTTCACAAACTGCTTTCCATTTTAAATGCTGCAAATGCCTCTGGAGCAGTTTGCCCTTTTATTTCCCAAACCTCAGGTCAGATGGTTTCTAGGTATACAGGAATGATGAGGCAGTTCAAATGCAGCTCAAAAGTGCAGGGGTAGGGCAGACGAAAGTAGAAAGGAGAGCGCCAGTACCTGAGGTGGGCAGGAGGGAGCAGGGGACTGGGAAACATTGGGAAGACTACTCCCCAGGAGTGGTAAAAGCAATAGATAAGACTTGAACATTAAATTCAAAATCCAGTGACAGCACTTCCACCCACTCTCCTGGGTCTACATCAGACTCTAGTTGTCAGATAATCCAGGGCACTTAATAGAGCACTTTGCTCTATTTTTATTCTCTTGAACACCACAAACACCCCCATGCTGACTGGTCCAAGGGTACCTCTCATCCTGCTCTTCCCAGAGGAAGGAAGGCTGATGTGAGGGCACTGCTCTTGGACTTCCTCTGCTACCTCCCCACCAGAGCCAGCAAACAGAAATGTCCTGTGTCCCTCAGGAACAGACACAGGAACGATGACAACTTTGAAGGCTACATACTTGGAACTAAGGAGTATCTACCACAACTGCCATGGCACAGACAAAGGGCTTTTTCCACATTAATGCAGGTGCTGCCATCAGCTCACTGTCCCCAAGAGCACCTGAGAGTGAAAACCTGAGGCTTGCAGCTGCCCATCAGCCCCTGTGGGGCTGGGTGATGCAGAGCCCACTTAAGTCACTGTGGAATGGGTCTAAAGCCCGTAAGTGTGAGTGCACAGCACTGTGAAAGAGAGATGATGTGATGATGTACCCGTGCTACACCATGCCATACAATGAAAGCAAGCTGAGCTGGGCTTTTCCTGGGATTCCTGCATGTCCTCAGCCCACCTCACTTCACCCATGCATCACAGAAGGCTGAAATTGACTGGAGAGCCTCTGGAGAGCCTCTAGTCCAGGGTCTCAAGCAGGCTCACACAGAGCTGGCTGTGAAAGCACTCAGTCACTCCCACAGTAGAAGGTGTTTCCTGATGTTCATTGTGAGCCTCCTACATTTCAGCTTGTGCCCACTGCCTCTGAGCCTGTCGCTGAGCACCACCAAGAAGAGCCTGGCTCCCTCCTCTTTTATCTTCCCTCCAGGTATTTACATACATTGATGAGATTTCCCCCGAGCCTTATACAGGCTTAAGAATTCTAGCTCTCTCAGCTTTTACTCCTAGGAGAGAGTTCCTTCATGACCTTTCTGGTCCTTTGTTAGAACCTAACCAGTATGTCCATGTCTCTCCTGTATTGGAGAGCCCACAACTGGACACAGCACTCCAGCTCACAGCTCACCAGGGCTGAGCAGAGGGGTAGGATCACCTCCATCAACCTGCAGGCAACACTTTACTAACATGTTCAACAGTAATGTCTATAGAAACCTCAGGAGATGAGATACTCCTGATTTAACATAGGACACTAGAAGAAAGAATCCTCAGCTCATCAAACCACCCCACTCAATCAGAAAACCACTGTTCCGGGTTTGAGTATTTTGCTGTTATTAGTGGGAGTATTATGGCATAAAATGGAAGTACTACAATGTTGTCCAGCTCCCAGAAAATTTTTACTTCACTGGTCTTTTCTGCCTTGCCCTAATAACCCCACTGGAGCAAGGCACAGCAAAGCTTCCCCCCACAGCAAACAGTCACAGTTTGGTTCACAAATTACAAGGGATTTAATGATGGTGGTTACTGTCACCATCAAGCTCTGGAGACCTGATGGCTTGAGGGCTGGATGCATGTACTACCATCACACCAAGCAGCAAAGGGAATTTGGTCCCAGCCTTCCCCCACGCACAGAAATACTTCTGCCAGACTGCTGCTGGGCACTAAGCGTCTGTACTGGTCAGTCTCCACCATCTGTCTCCTCCTACGTGAATTCAATCCACCTAAATGCAGACATAAACAGCAAAAAACACTATCTGCCAAAACGCAGTCAAGTTCTTCAAGTGCTTCAGGACAACCAAACCCCTGTTATTCCACTGGTTTATTATTTGCCAGCATCTCAGAAGCTCGAGCAACGTGAAGTTTATGCTTTCAAGAGCAATGAAAAGCTTATAAACATTAAGCCGCAACAAAATTTGCCAAAACCTCAGCATTCAAAATAGCCTCTCAGAAGGAGAAGAATGTTTTCCATCTTGAAATTTAATAATTAATGCTGCAATTTTTTTTCTGCCTATGAAGGGGAAAAGAAGGGGCCT
Organism: Daphoenositta chrysoptera; assembly: GCA_013397915.1. Taxonomy (NCBI): domain Eukaryota; kingdom Metazoa; phylum Chordata; class Aves; order Passeriformes; genus Daphoenositta; species Daphoenositta chrysoptera. Next base: position 467,618 of record VZRO01007695.1, on the reverse strand, counting down.
GCACAGAAGCTTTCACTTGGTTGTGCTAGTGCTATAATAAGCTTTTTAAAGCAGGGAAAGGAGATGATTTAAACAAATGTACATTGTTAGGGGTCAATAGCTGCTATTCAAAGGAGGCTGGAACAATGCAGTTCACAAAGCCAGAGGCATCTGGAATGCAAATACAACGTGTTCCCTGGCAAGGTAGCTCTACAATGGAGTGTCTGTCCATGGGCCTTTCCCTCTGGGTGGGGGCAAAACAAAAAGGTCTTGGCAAGAGGTACCTTGCCAACTATGCAAGCTCCAGCCACTGATCCAGCTGCCATCCCTCTACAGTGCATTGACCATGCACTGGTGACAAAATCTTCACCAGTGTGTAATTTATGGACAAGACTTGGCATACAGGACCCACCTGAGGAAGGACTCCTCTCAATGCACATGGTGGCTACATTGACCTCAACCTCTTTCTCAGGGAGAAGCCTGGTGTCTTGGGTTACTCCAGAGCTCCCTGACAAACCAGCCTTCTGTGGCAAGTGGGCAAAGAAAGCCATGAAGCACTAACTACAGCCCAGTGTTTTTTATTTCCATGAAGTAAGGTTGTAAAAATACTTGGAATAGTGTTTGTAGAAGAACAGCCGTATGCCATCATTTCCGCAGCAAATAAATTTCTCCTGACTGCAAAACTGAAAGGAAATAGCTTTGCAAATTTCACAGCTGCAAGACCACATGGAGAAGTCCTGGGTCCTTCTACCTCACAGATTTTGCTGCTGAAAATTCAAACACTACTTCTTGTCTTCCTCAGTATTCTGTTCTTGGAGATGACAAAAATCCACTCTTTTTTTACTTTCTGCTGGATATATATGCTGAAAATCAAAAACTTAATGAAGAACTATACTTCAATTAAGTAAAATGGTGGAGCATTCATTGAAAAACTCTAATTAACAAGTTAGACTTTGTATGCATCTGTGTTGCATGCTGAATAAAATAACTGCACATTAATTACATTTTATATACATATCTATATCTCATATATACATCTACATATGAAAAAGCAGATACTGTATAACAACTGTGTTCTCATCTCAGTGCAAATGCTGTTCATTCACACCTTATAATGTGAAATTCAGTCGACATGTCAATGCAGTTGATTCAAAACAGTTAAGACTGCTTTAAATTAAGAGCAATAAATGTAGGTTATGCTGCATCTGCATTCAAAAAGCCCATCACTATTAAAGCTTGGCAAAGTAACAGGAACAATAGTCAATATGTATTTAGAGAACCTTTTGTTTATGCACCTCAGTAGCTTGGCTCCGAATACAAAGTCTGAGAGACAGGAAGAGACGTTATTAACTAGGTCAAGCGGGACACAGCTTTTTAATGCAAAAGATAACCAAAACCACATTTATCTTCATTCCTTCTCTTTCCTAAGTCACAAACCGATGACAATTAAGGAGGGGCCACAAAAAAGAAAGAAGATATCAAGAAAAAGACATCTTTGCTAATTTCATATTAATAATCACTTATTGTTCTGAAAACTCACCCTTCCCTGTTGGCCTTGGCTACTGAAAACCCTTAAATTTAGGTACCCAAAAGCCCTAACATATTAAGTGCCTGGCCAGAACACTCAGTGGAAAGTTCACTGGAAGCTGAATATTCCTCACTGACTTGAATTCACATATGAACTATTCAGCCTCTTGAGCAGAAAACCAGACCTGTTCTTCCATATCTACGCCCAGGGAAACAAGCAGTAATGGCCATTTGTCTGATATACTGCTCTTTAATTCAGAATGTAGGCCCTCCTTTGCACTGCCTGGCTTCCCTGGTGCTGCTTTCCATCAACAAAAGGCTCCCAGAAGAGCTGGTCACCAGTGGTGGCTGAATATGGGAACTACTGTAAAGGCCTGTGGTTGCTACTGTCACACGACGTACAAAAGGGAAATAAACGAACACTCCAGAAATTGCTCCAAGACGCTGCCACCAACAGGCTCCATTTCTCAACAGCCAGGCTACCCCTCTCTGCCAACAGTCAGGAATCTGCAGTGTTTATTCAGTGATGATAGGGAGGGAAGGGATGAACTAGTTGAACTCTGTACATAGTGAGAGAAGGCACAACTTTGTACGTGTATTTGAAAATGCAATCTAAATTTCAGTTCCTTAAACTCCACTTCATGAACTGATTATCTACATAAATCAAGACATATATTTAATCCAGCTTGATGGGGTAAAATTACTTTTCAAACCTTTACAGTAGTATTCCAAATTTCCTCAGAAAACACTCAGGGGTAAAATACTAACACCTTCCTCTCAACAAATTTAGTTCTGCCTCTTGAACAATACTATTTTGCTTTCCTGTTTTAAAGCAGAACAAAGCCATGAAGATGTTTCCATGGGATATAAGGCCAGTTCAGGGGGGGTTAGTTTCCTGCAGAACAAAATGTCCTTGAAAATGAGATGTTTCTGTTGTCTGTCAATCCCCCACATCAGATCAAAGCACCAGCTCTCCTGCTCCTGCAGTCTGTGCAACAGCTGCCGATTAACCTTGAACAGGCTCCATCTCCTTCTGTTTCAGTAACTGGAGATAGCACAGAGCTAGTGATGGTATCCTACTTTAAAAACAAGAAACTGGATTAAAACATTTATTATTACTGACTTGAAAGGGAACCAAAATAAATTTGTACCTTCCTCAGCCCTTTGAAGGCATCAGCACTTCTTATAGGACCACTGCTTCACATAAGATAGTAATTTTTACATAAATAAATGAAAAAAAAAAACCACAAGCAACAGAACAAAAAATTTTATCTTCCAGTTATATCCAACACAAACAGCACACAGACATTACCCTCAATACACACACGTGGACAAGCAAGTTCCTCCGCATCTTCTGCTGTTGAGTGTGAAGACACCCGTCACCAATAGACTTCACTCAAAAGCCAAAATGCAATTCAATCAAAAAACAATTGCATCTCTTTGCTAGAGCTCTGGATATGTGGTTGTCAGCTCTTGAGGACAACAGATTTCCACACGGCTAGGAAGCAGCAACTTTATCACACACTCAAAAGCAAACCCAGCAAGAAGATACCATCAAGTCTTTTTGGAAAAGTTACTAGTATTGGTACAGTCTGAATTATGACTTTCATGAGAGATTAGCAAACTTGTTTTGCCAAGTTTTGCAAAATACCTTTTTCACTTTCAAGACTGCCTAACTCATACCCTGGCATCTTGGCTGCAAAAACACGACAGCGCAGGAGTTTGGAAAGCCTATTGCCATTATTGGTTGTGGTCAAGTTAGGCTGCTAACAGACAACAGCTTGTTCTCATGCCTGCAAATGTAGGTAAAGAAATAACAGTTTCTGTGCAGTCAAGACAGTGGTATTTCTGATTAATTCTGAAATTAAAAATCATTGCTCCAAGTATTACTTGGCAACTGACCATTAATAGAATTGCAAAAATGAGGAAGCAGGGAAGCAGGGAAACACATATAGCAACTTTTCTCTATCTACTGGATCTACTGTTTCAGGTCCCACTTCACATCATCATTATCAGATAATCCCAATTTCTTGGCTTAAAGCACTGCCTCCACCACTCTCCTTCCTCTGATGCCTTGAGTGGCTACCTAGAAACAGAGAATAGACAGGAGTAAGGGGATAAAGGTAGGTATTTATTTGAAAGGCCTTCAAAGGTGCTCCCTGGGGAGCCAAAGGCTGCATCCAAAAATGGACCCCAAGATGGACGACGAGTCATGAGTTCCCCACACCTTTATAGGTTTGGTTCATTTGCATATCAGCATAAATTTGCCAATTAAAACTTCAGCTAATGATGTAATTTCCCCAAGCTCACCCTTCTTCTAAGATGTTGGTTTACACGTTTTCGGGTCCAAGACAGCCTGGGTGTCCTTGGAGTGCAGGCCCAGAGAGCCTTTGTTATGTCTAGAGAAATGAAGTTAGCAGGCTACAAGAAACTTCAGAGTTACGCACTGGATTTGAAAAATATGAAAGGTAAAATCTAAGGCATCACCTCCACCTTAGCTTGGAAGGAGGAGGCAGGATTTTAATCTGTTAAAACTCAGTAAGGAAGATAAGTAATTCAAAAAGACAACATGTGGGTGAGGAGAAGGAAGAGGAGACAGCTACTGATGACAGCAGTGAGATACAGGGAGTACATGGGGAAATGAGCTTGGGGCCCCTGTACATCTTTCCCTCAGGGTCTGCATCGGGGCAGGGAGTAGCAGTGGCCAGGCAAATGACAGACATCCTGGCATATTCATGTTCATCCTAAAAGTAGCATGTAATCCTCTCCCCTTATTTGAGTTCTTGAAGAGGAATATACAATACACTCAAAAACCCCTTAAAATTTATCCTGAGAATCAAACAAGCCCTTACTGTCTCCACAGATTTCAACAGGAGTTGCAGTTCTGTCTTTGATGACAGCACGGTTCTGTTAAGCACTCGTATTTTTATCAGAAACTCCTTTTTTAATTAATTGCAGTCATAACCACAAATGTGAAAACACATGAACAAAAGAACAGCAACAAAAAAAAAACCCCAACAACAAAGCCAAACACAGAAATTCCAACAGGTATTTTAAGGAATGCAGAACCAAGGAAGGACAGTGTGCAAGACAGGAGCAGGGGAATAGAGACTCTCCACTGAGAACCGTTCACCAAAGCCTACAGCAATGCAGCAGGAGTAGTTGTCCCAGCACGACTGCCCAAACAAGCTAATTTCAATCAGCACTAGCTTCTGCTTACATACTCTCTGCCACATCATCTAGTCAGCTCTTACACTGCTGTGCAGCTCTACCAGTGACTCAGGGAAAAGAAGAGTCTGCCAAAATGCCTGTAGCTCATCCACCATGCTTGGTTGTGCCTGGCAGTCCCCAGCGCAAAAGCTGCCAGCTTGGCAATGCTTTTCTTATGCTACATGACATGCTTATAAACTCACATCAAAGGGAAGAAGGATTTTTTTTAGTCCACATGTGTGAGAAGTTATGCTAGCACTCTCTTCTCATTCCCAGCTTAAGCTGCCCTCTTGGGACTGGGCAAAGCAATGGTAGAAATTTCTTCACTACCCTTTTTGTTGGAGCTCAGCACCACAGCTTTGCTCTTCTTCAGAGACTTTGCCCTTAAAATCTGCCACAAGTTGCTAATTGGTCTCAAAATCACTCTTCACAAGTTTTATAAAACACTCAAGCAATTTTTTCCACCTTCCTCTTGCCTCTCCTGTATGGACACAGAGCAAAGGCCAGGCAAGCCAACTCATGAGCATCAGCCACAGGCATGGGAGAGACCAACCACTCTCTCAAACAAAGTTTAGTTTGAAACTGAACTTGAGAGATGTTTCTCATTGACTGTCTGTAAAGCCCAAGGAGAGTCTTGTTTCCAAAATGAGAACTTCTGCTTGCAAACGTACGTGTTCAGCCCCATTTCAAAACATTTTGTTTAGGAGGAACATCCTAATTGAGTACTTCAAAGCTGATTAAGTGGAAAAAGAAAAACATTCGTTTTGGCACATTTGTTCTGAAGAGAAGCATTTACCATTTACTTTCATGAGACATTAATTAGGCTTTTCATTAGGTTCATTGGTCAAGCACTGTTCAGTTCTTAACACTGTCCTCTATATATCTGGATGTGGAAATTTTAGAAAAAAATTCAGTACGAAACAACTATATAGTAGAACAAGTTCTTCCACAGATGCTAGTTGTGCTACACATGCATGGATATGCCCTTGTCTAGGGGGGTGTTATTGTGATTCAGCCTGATTTGAATTTGTAAAGTGGATGAAATTCCTGATCAATATACATTTTCTACCTTTGAACACTCTTTGTCAGCTATCTGATTTTATTCCGGTAATATTTATCAAAGGCTTCTTGCATCAAGAAGCATCACTGATACAATGCCAGTGTTGCACCTAAAAGCAAGCAGAAGGAATTGCATTTAGCAAGGCAATGACTATTCCTGCTTCTAGGAAGCTCAGCATTGCCTTTTCCTTTTTTCCCCTCTAATGCCAAAGAAGCAGGCAATTCCAGGAAAGCATACCTTTACTCAAGTGGGATTCCGCTGTGAAAAAACTAATCCATATTAAACAGCAGACTGTGTAAGGTAAACTATTCCCAAGAATAAAACCGCCAAGAATAAAACCACAGCTTTCACTTTTCAATTTACTGGCATAAAAGCACAAAATGTTCCACTTTAGTTTTATATTCCATATTGTCAGTTTTCATGATCCTTTTACAGGTCTGAAAACAGGGATTTTCTGTATTTTGTTTATGTCTCCCTGTAACTCAAAAATAACAGTTTACACATGAATAATTTTCATGGGTTGAAGTAGGGATGGGCAAGCAAGGAAAGTATTTCCAGACTCAACTGTTGCAAAAAACAGCTATAAGATCAGAGCCATAAGACAAAAACAAACTGACCCACCCAGCGCACATTCTTTGTAAGTGGGTTGGGGTATTTTCTCTCCTCTCTTCTTCCAAGCTCTGTATTTTCTTGAAATTAAAACTCTGCAATTTTGGAGAGACACAGTTCACACTTTGGTGCCATAAGACTTAGCAAAACTTTATTCCAAGGCTAAGAAAGTAAGTGTGAAAAGCAGTGAGAAAAGAGAATAATGGACCACAGTTCTTTCATTCTTTTATTAATAGAAACACTCATTATTGAAAATGGCAGAATTTTAAATGTCAGGTCGTAAGTTCTTTTGCTAAGTTGTATTGATCCCCTCACATTGAATTTATAATTGATGATTCAGTATGCTTCATTTCACTTGGCAGCTTCGCTTTCACAATATGATCAGTACATATCTCTCTCGCCACAGGGACACAAGTATTAAAAGTGTGTATTTACACTGAATTATTTCTTTACATTGCTAGTTCATGCTTCAGTTTGGGTGGCGCTTTTTGGGGTTTTTTTTTTTTGTCTGTTGGTTGGTTTTGTTGTTGTTGGGGGATTTTTGTTGTTTGGTTGGTGGTTTTTTTTTGTTTTTTAAAATCAAATTTTGGCAAGCTATATGGAGTTAGCCCTACAGAAACCAGAACCCTTTGCTAACTTTGCCCACCTATGATGTCCTTCAGATGTCAAAAGGACCCTGCATATAGGTAAGCATCTGTAGAATAAGGAGTTACTATGATTAATACCCAATGGAATACAGAAACCAGGAGAGACAGATGAAAATCACAGTTGGTAAATCAGGGTGTGTTGTTGGACGTGTACCGTAGCCTTTTCAACGAGCATTGCAGCCTTGCCTTTCTGAAGCCCATCTGGCCGCTCTGACCGCTCGCTGAGGAACAAATCCCAGCTACACTTGGACCACAAGCAGTTGAGAGGTTTGGGCTGCTCAGACCTTGGCAGCTGGAGCTCAGCTCCTCCATTCCCACGAGCCACAGCCACTCACCGAGCAGCTTCCACCAGCAGCCCCTGCTCCGTCCTGTTTATGCACCCTGCTACAAATCAGGGGCAATATCCTGGATGCAGGACAAGCACCTCTTCACAACACCAGCTCCAACAGGTGAGACACTGGGTCAGCCCAGCAGCCTGCCCCACACACGTGTGGACCCTCAGGGCAGGCAGAAGGCAGCGCACAACAGCTCAAAGGCGGGAACTGGAGCCCAGGGAAGCTTGCTGAGGATTAAACATGTCATGTCTACACCTAGCAGGAAAATGTGGGTTTCTGGCCTGCAGCAAGTGGGTAGCAGCAGCACTGAGGCTCATTTGGGAAGCTTGGGCAGACATTATCAAGCCTTGGGCAGACGTTATCAGGCTTGCAGCATCATACAGAACGGGTCCAACATGGGTTATGAAACAACTTGAGGTGGTGGGGAAACACATTCCCAGGAACTAATAATCCTTAAAAATTAAATACATAAAAAAGCTAAAAATCCAGCAGGTAAGCAGGAGGGGAATCACACTCCTCAACATCTGAAGCCCACTGTGCTGCCTGGCTTCTAGAAGCAGGTTTGGAAAACAGGATGGCACCTTTGCCAGAGCATGGCTGTCCCAGAGAATGGCAGGCATCACAGCATCTTCTGTGCTCTCCCTCCTTGACTTTCACACTTTGGATGAATGCTGAAAGAGCCGACAGCGCCACTAAAGTCCTAAGTTGGAAGGCCAATGTTAGCAACTTCCCACACTAATTTGTACACTGCAAACCACAGTAATCACTGAGCAACTCCAAATTGCCTGTCTGGAGATCACCTGATGAAAACACAACCAATTAAGCAAAACGCAATGGCACACTTTATCATTAGAGGGCAGAGCACTGGCTTATTCCCACGCACCCGAGGCAGCAGGGCTGGCAGCAGGGCTGGCAGCAGGGCTGGCAGCAGGGCTGGCAGGCGCTGTGCACGCTCACGGGGAGCGTGGGGCATGCAGAGGTGCCTTGCTGTGCTTGCCCAGCACTGCCCGAGCCCAGCCGGGCTCCATGCGTGACCACCCTCACTGTGGGAAAGGCTGGGTAACTCAGAAGGACGTGCACTTTTTATGGTCCGTAATATCTGATGCCTTTTGCCCTCTGGCTTTCTGAAGCTCACTGCCTTGCGTGCAGCAATGAAATGCACATCTTAAAAAACAAAAGCAAGCAGGCAACAGTGCTTTAATGAAATCCCAGCAGTGTATGAAAGCGTTCACAACACACTAACTAACGGGTATTGTACTTCTACACAGAAAAGGGCAAGATTGTTTGCTGGAGAGTATTGGGAGCTTCAGTCAACTCAACAGAACTAAGTACCTAAGTAAGAGAGTAATCTGGGTAACACTGTTTAAATAGATGTTCTCTATTTTTAGAAGAGAGGGAGTGGTGGGAAAAGAGTTGAAGGGTGACCCTCAGTTAGACTCCCCAGCACACCTGTGAGAAGACACACAAGTCTACACACATATGAAAAAGACAGTTTATTCCACTTTCCGTTTATTTTAGAATTAATTCACATTTCCAGCATCTGAACAACAGATGCTAAGAGGACTCTCTGAAATTATTGCACCTGTCTACAGTCCTGAAGAGTGTCCTTTATTCCACTTTCCTAAATCATCTTTTGTTTTGTCCTACCTACCCTGATAAATATTTTGGGAAGCCTGGGAGGAAGCACTCCCCGAGACTTTGGTGGGCACTTCTATGGAGCCTGGAGCAGACAGGAGAACTGCTAGCTCTTCCCATCTCATCCTTCTCTAATGGTTAACTTTTACTCCTCCTTCCCAGGTCAAGAACTCAAGACTCCCAACAAATTTTAGAACTCAACCATGAACAGAGATGCAAAACCCGTAAGATTTGATCACTGTTGTCTTTCAACATATTTCAATTTTCTCTTAAAATATGAGGAGAATACGTCGAACTGCAAAGGATAGAAGCCTATAACCTTAAAAAACTTGTTATTCAATTCAGAATTCATTGTTTGTAAATAGTTTATAAATAGGATATAACCTACCAACCCTAAAACTAACACCAAGGTGTCAGTAAATATGAAATAGCTACTTATGAGTTACTTCTCAAACCTGTGATCATATGTTTTTAAACAAAAATAAATTGCAACAGGCAGTTGAGAACACCTAATTCACTTCACCAACAAACAGGACAAGGAAAATTAGGTAGCAGTAGTGGAAGAGAAATTTAATCCCAGCCCAGTCTCTTTCTCAGCTGTTGCAGTTTGAGCACAAGACTGTCAATCAGGGCTAATCTCCACTTTCCCAGAGGCAATGTGATACCAAAGCAGGCTGCACAGGTGGCATTTCACACCACTGCTATACAGGCAGAAGGTGCAACTTAGTATAAAAGAGAGTTTGGGATCCATATTGAAGGAAAATTTAGCTATAACGTTCATCTAATGGGTAAAGTTAGAAATCCATGAAGTTCAGATAAAAGGCAGCGTTTTCTGCATGCACTTTGAACACTTTCGCATTTTATCAACTTTAAGCTTCTCTCGGGAACAAGGTGATGCTTTGCAATGCTTCCCACTGCAGAGCCTCGTCACTGCTGATGAATACCAATGGTATGCAGCAGTTGCAAGGTAAAAAGGCAGCCTGGAACACTGCATTCATTATATTCACCCGCTCAAGGTCACAACCCTCTGAAAAGCAATCTCCTGCTTTTTTGCTTACTCCTCTTCTCCCTGACCAGATACATTTCCTTGCAGTAATGCTACCCTTATTAGGGTATCTGTTTAGATTCTTCTGCACTTGTGCAACTATAAAATTAAACATCTACAGGGCAAGTCACCGGAATCATTATGGCAAGTCATTATTGTTTTTACTGGCGTTTTTCCTACATATTACATTAAAAAAAATTTACTCCTTTGAAGTTCATTCACTACTGAACTGTCAGAAGGGAACACCTTTCGTAGGAAACATGGAAACAAAGCATGTATTTTACATGAGCAAACCTTCTTTCCTCCTTTCATAAACAACTTGCACATTATACGCTGGACAGAACCTTGTAATTGCATATTGTTCCACCTCACATCTATAGACAAACCCCCAAGGCAGTCATACAAAGCAGCTCACAGGCTCCTTGGATGTGCAGTGACACACCTTTCCTCATGGTTTGCAGCACCTTTCCAAAGAAGCTTAAAGCTCTGCACTCCACCTTTCAACAGAAAGGTGAGGCACGTTTCCTCATTTGCAGGCACACCTAGAGATCTGACGCATTCCCATTCTGCATCCTTGTTTCCATGACAGGGACAGACATCTACTGTATGACTCTGGTGTTAATTTTTTTTTCCTTTATTCAATGCATGTTTACAAGAGCTGGTAATTGTCAAAAGGAAAAATGACTACCTCAACCAAGTACTTGTGGCAGAAGCAGGAGAAGCAGAAACACAGAGAAGTTGCTTCTGTGACTTTTTTTGCACACATGCGTGTTTTACTATGCAGCAGGTTGTAGAAGATTTAATCCAAAACTAAACCACAAAGCAATTAGAAGAGCTTAACAAAACAGAAGTGATTTAAAGCATTACCCCCTGACAAAATAGGCATTTATCTCAGAGATAACCAGGAGTATGGAAATGCATCTGGGTTCAGACTCTCTTCTAGTTTACTACATCCAGTGTGCAAAAGCATAAAAAACCCAGGGCTGAACAGCTACATGCCTGTCAGCAAGAAAAGGACTTCTTCAGCCATATGATTTTGACTATACACTGTAATCTCCCAGAGATGCACTGTGGATCTAGGCCACAAAAGAAGCACTCTGAAACCGAGTTCTTTGCAGGTCGCACGCCAGAAGGAAAAAAGAGAGGCCTGGTTGTTTATTCTTTATATATTTATATGTTTCTAGGAATAACCGTGGATTGGAGGTCAGTGTTACCACCTCCTCCATCTTTACTGGTTCACAGAATAGTCCATCACACATTCTCCACCCAGGAGAAAAGAATGTAAACTAAAGTTACAGTTAACTAAAACATTGCTATGTTTATAGAAAGTGTGTGAGAAACTTTATCAAAGAATCCACACATAGAAAACTGCAAGAGACAGGGCAACAATGCACCATTCACATATCAAGGTGGGAACCCTTTGTGGCCAAGCTCTACCCATTAGCCAAGCAGATTAGCTCAAGCAGGCAGTGAAGCATTGCTGCAGCAGAGGGAGAATTTTTTCCCCCATTTCTCCAGGATAAGGTCTGAAGTAAGACCACACCCTTTACTAACTGATGCGACCTACTTGGGTCGAGATGCCAAACTCAACCAGGAAGGAGATCCTGTTCCCTTCACACAAACACCTGCCAGCTGTGACTGACAGTCACGTTTTCCCCAGCCTGGAAGAGCCTGCAAGTGCCAGCTGTGGAAAGCTGTGCTTCCCCAGATTAGAAAAACTGATGTAGACCAGAGGAAGGGCTAGCAAGAACACAGCTGCTTCGAGACAGAGATATATGAGACAAAGAACAACCATGAAGAAGACTGGGGGTATGGGGCAAGTCTCCTATGAAGACAGAGAGTTGGGGTTTAGGCTAGAGAAGAGAAGGCTCCAAGGAGACCTTTTTATGGTCTTCCAGTACCTAAAAAAGGAGGCCTACAAGAAAGCTGGAGAAAGACTTTTTAAAAGAGCATGTAGTGTAAGCACAAGAAGGAATGGCTTTAAAACGAGAGGGGGCATGTTTACATTAAATATAAGGAAGAAATTCTTTACTGTGAGGTTGTTCAGAGAACCTGTGGATGCCCACTGCCTGGAAGTGTTCAAGGATGGGTTGGATGGAACTTTGAGCAACCTGGTCTAATGGAAGGTGTCCCTGCCCGGGGAAGGGGATAGCACACACAGAGGAGGGTTGGAACAAAATTATTTTTAAGGTCCATTCCAACCCAGAAAATACTATTAATCTATGATATTCAAAACTGAAATTTAGCAGTCTTTAAGGCTGGTAAAAGTACCGAAATGACAGCAGAGATGCAGGGGGTGTGAAACATTTGCATATGAAGCAGAAGTATCTTTGTGGTGAGCTCAGCATGTACCAACAGGCAGGAGATCGAGCTGCTGGCAAGAGCTAGCAAGAACAAGAGCAAGCTCCTCTTTCCACTCTAGACATCTTGTCTTCAAGAAGTAGTTGTATTTCAATGCACATTATCCAATACCTCAGACTACCCACAGACAAACATAAAATCACAAAATCATTTAGGTTGGGAAAGACCTCTAAGATGATTGATCACTCAAGCACATCCCTAAGTGTCACGTCTACATATATTTTAAACACCTCCAGGGATGGTGATTCCATCACCTCCCTTGGCATCCTGATCCAAAGCCTGACAACACCCTTGGTGAAGAAATTTTTGCTAATTTCCAATCTAGACCTTCCAGGGTGCAACTTGAGGCTGTTTTCTCTTGTGCCATCATTTGTTACTTGTGAGAAGAGACCAACCACACCCGGCTACCACCTCCTTACAGGTAGTTGTAGAGAGATACCTCTATCAGGCAACAGGTAGACAACACACACAGATCACAGAGCAACTCTAAGTCTGACAAAAGCATAATTTTCTCCGACAAGGTAACTTTACACATCCCTGCTCTGCATCTCCCTGCTTCCCCCCTCACCCTGCCACCTGAAAGGTTTGCTGGAGGCTGTGAGTAAACACACTGGACAGCAGGTTCTCACAAGAAAACCTCATTGACCCTAAAGCCCAGGAAACCATGACTTTTCTCTTTAGTTACCTCTGGAAGTGTGTCTACTCAGTAGCACAAACCTTTCCATGGCAATTCATTTTACTTTGCAATGAATTACATCAAGCAGCTCCTCTGTAAACATCAGTCTAGACAATTCCACAAACATCTGCTTCCAACAGCATGGTGCAGTTCCCCAGTCTGTGAGACCTGGGAGCACTTTGCAAGCTTTCCATCACAAGGATGATGCTTTAAATTATCTATAAAGAAGCTGACTGCACAATAATTTCAAGTCAAATTATCAGGGTGCCTAAATTAAAAGCAAGTGCAGCACTCAAAATGCAGTATTATTAATTCTTCCCTGCCCAGAGAGGTGCTTTTTCTTAAATAAAAATAAAATTAAAAAACGACACACAAAAACCCCAAAACCAAACAAAAACCAAGCAAACAAACAAAAAAACCCCAAAACAAAAAAAAAAACAAACAAAAACCAAAAACCAAACCA
>VZRO01007695.1:436235-454042 GCA_013397915.1 Daphoenositta chrysoptera | reverse complement strand
AAAAAAAAAAAAAAACAAACAAACTCACCCAAACCCTAAAAGCAAAAGAAATAACCCAAACAAAATTCAAAGCAAATGCACTTCATAGTATGCCTGCAGAAGCTCAAACTGGGAATTTTCCATGACTGCTTTACACAGTGCTATTAAAACATATTTAATTGTACATACTCATAATCAGATTTTTATGGCACAAAAGAATGCAAGTCTAGAACAAATATAAATGCCTTCCTCTGCCTATACACAGCCAGTATCTTTTACTACTTTTCATGCTAACAACAAAGTCACTCCTCATATTACTATGCTGTGAAGAAAAAAAAAAAAAAAACCAGCAATTTTTTGTGTTTGTGTGGTGGTTTTTTGTCTTGTTTTGTTGGGATTTTTCAATAACTCTAAGGTAAAATAAAGTGACCTAAACACTACTGAAAAAAAAACTTTCCCACAAATGCTGAAGCATGGAATTGTGCAAAGAGAAGCATTTTTGGCTAATTAGTGTAGAACAGAAGAGGATTCAGGAAAGCCTCCTTGGTCAGAGAGAGCACATGCTTTATTTCAGCTGATGTGAATGTGACACACACCCAAGAATGAATGACTGCTTCTTCAGCCCAGACCTCCTCTGGGAAAAATGCTCCAACTTGGTCACCCGGAGGGGTACTCATCCCTACTTAATTACTCTCCGAAATGTCATTTCAAAAAAAAGTGAGTGTTCTCAAGTATGTTACTAATTATTCATACTGCTTTGGCTAAAATTGTATTTTTACTCTTCAAAAAATAAACACAACAGTCTGTTATCACTTATCTCAGCGGCAGAACAACTGAGAAGCATCTTGATCATGATTACCAAAAAAAACAATCTCTCAAGACAGTTCTGCTGAAGCTGGTGGCTCTGCAGCACTCCTGAACTCTAGGAAGTAGGAAACACGAAAAGCTGCTTAGGCTTTACTCCAAATAAATGTTGCAGTAGCAATGCGTTCCTCCACTGCCAGCTCTGTATTAGCTTCCTCCAAGCTTTTACTTGGCTGGTCAAAAAGACTTGGCCTTAAACAGAACCAATTTTCTTTTCAAAGAAGTCATAAATCATCATCTCAAAGTGGAGCAATAACTTTCTGCTTACCGCACATACTACCTCTAACCCGCGAAGCAGCATATGAAATACTTCATTCTGCAGGCAGGAACAGACATTTCCTCACCTCTAAGGAAATTAATTCCGAGTCCTCAGAGCTCCATACCATTTTCATGTGCGCAGTGGAAAATACTGCAAGCCGCAGGGACTATGTGCCTGCTCCTCCTCCAAGCAGGTCACCCAGAACTTGGCCCCTTGCTTAGCACAGGCAGCAGGTCTGGTTTTATTTGCATGGGTGCAAACTCCCAGGGAGGGCAAGAGCCTGATTTATACACTACACCTCCCCACCCAGGAAAAGGGAAAAACATATTGGAAATGGAAAACGTTGTAGTAACTGGAAAGGCACAACAAAAGCAGAGTCAAACTTTTGTTGAGGGCTGCAGGACTTTGGCATGTGCAGCAATGCAGTTTAGATCACTCAAATCCCATGACAGCATTCACACGATGTCATCTTACCTCCCCTTGCTCATGAGCCACTCTTCCTACAATTTCACTGTTGTTTCAAGTACCAACTTGTCTTTATTTTGAAGAAATCACTATAATTTCATCATAATTCTAGCTGCTTACTCATAAGATGAAGCACAGCTCAATTCTGGCAGCGTCTTTATCACTGAACATAGGCCTTTTGAAGAGAGCACTGACACAACATTGTTTTGGTCACGTTTCCAGCTCCCTTTCATCTTCAGACAGACACGAGCTTATTTGTTTATGCATAAATGTGACCTTCAGAACCTCTGTGTATATTTTCAGATATACACATGGTTTCATGATGTTCTTTTCTCCTAGGAGTTAAATCCACACTTCATGTTCACATAAGCAAGATCCCATTTGTGCAGGATAACTACAGAATCTAGGCCCAGAGCTAGAAGTATGAAGAGACACATGCTCTATTTTCATTCCTCCAGATCACATTAAGACCCACCTCAAACATATCCAACTTCCAGAGGTAATACACAACTTCAGACAATTTGGAAGAAGCTTGTTTGGGGATTTTAGCCTAATATGCTGTACAAGTCTTTCTCACAGATAGAACTGTATCCATTTATTTTTTGTCTGAAAGTGATTTATGGACACGTTTACAGAAATAAAAGAGGTGAATCATTCAGTGGCCCTCTTGTGAAAAAAAGCTTCCAGCAGAAATTTTCCCCAGCAAGTCGATTCTCGAATACTCAAGACTGAGCATGGGCTGGTGATGGGTCGCCCTGAGTGCTCACACATCCACAGCCGCTGTTCCCCAGGCAGCTGCGTGAGTAACGCGGGGCATTCTGTGCCACAGGTGTGGAACACTGCTTGTGGAACACCGTGTAAAACACAGTTACTGCTTTACACAATAATGTATAATGTCACATGCAACTTCTTCCTGCTCATCTGGAGGAAAGAGCAACATCCAATTCTTCTTTAGGTCTATTTTCTACACCATGTTTCCAGCTTGAGACTTTTTGCTCCTAACAGCAACTCTCATGATACCATCTGGTCCCTGAAGGACAAAGGCTGATGTGTAATTATCCCTATCCAGCCCTGAGGCAATTCAATTTCATCAACAGAGGTAGGAACTACATGGCACCCTCTTCTTCATTCCCCACTTCATACACTACTCTGCTTCCTTTCCGATAAATTAAAGGAAACATAATTGAACTCAGCCTTCTGTGTGCCAATATGGTAGCAGTATTTGTACCCTTTCAGACAGTAGTCTCTTAAGGACAATTTCCTTAAAAGCCAAAAATTCTCCTATGGATCTTGTAGGTCAGTTTTGAACATCTTCCCTACAAAAGGCACCAGAGGTAAGTGTTTTTCCCTCAGTACGTGCCATGCCCTGTATAGTTAAGGAGACAGCTTGGCAGCTTCATTAAAAGAAATAAAGTAGAAACACAAAAACTGATTTCTGTCTTTCCAAGGACACGTCTGCAATAAAAGCAGCTCTACAGTCAATGTACAAATCGATGAAACAATGATCCTGAGATGGGTTAAAAAGCAGTGGTAAGTTAGACAAGTCATCTGCTAACAAAGCCATGTCTGTGTGCAGAGCACAGAGACATGATTGTGGCAGTGGCTGCCCTTGTCCCTGACGGGATGGACATGGCTGCAGAGGCCAGGCAGGGCTGTGGCACCACCGCTGCCCACCTGGGAGCTACGGCAGCAATGCAGAGGGGCCCTGCAGCGTGCATTGCAGCGACTGTGACAGCAGATTTGCAGAAGCTGTGCTTGGACCACGGTCACTGCTACTTGAATACAACTCGTACCAAGACCAGCAGTAGTTACCTCATCGATTTCAATAATTTTTTCCTGGTTACTGTTAAGTGCATTCTTGGGAGTTTCCTGAGTTCCAACAGATACAGTGTTCACAGAGTCACAAACTGATTTATGATGGAAGGGACCTTTAAAGATCATCTAGTTCAACCTTCCCTGTCACAGTTAGGGACATCTTTCCCTAAATGTTCATTAACTCTCCCACAGCAAGCTTGGACTGTGACGTGTATGAAGCCAAGTGACTTGCACCCAGCTAGAAATGAAAAACAGGGTATTTCAGAAAATGCTTAATTTTAAACACATTATGATTATGCTCTTATTCAGGTGGAACTGTGTCCCCTATTCATCCTGGGATTACCATGTCTTTACTTATTTTAAGTAGGGCAACATCAGGAGCTAAATTTCCATGGAAAAAATTACTCAACCCAGTACTATGCAGGTCAAGGTGCCAAATTTTAGAAACCCAAGCCCCAACACTAACTTCCACTGCTTGTTTTGGGTTCATTATCTTTGGACATGATCACATAGCTTAGCTATAGATCACCAAAACCCTAAAACTCTTCTGTGCCTTTAAACCTACCCATCCACAAGCCTTTGCTTAGCCAGCAACTTCCCTCTCCTGCCCAGTCAGACACCACTATTGCAGCCCCTTCTTTGGCAACTGCCAACATCTGCTGATAAGAGAAGCAAAACTCACAGACTGGGAACAGGCTACTCACCTGCATCCCCCATGGCTCAGAAGAGACCTTAATAAGAGCCCCCTCAGCCTCGGAAGAGCTGCTGGGCAAAATGCACACAGGGAGTTGGGAGCCACGAGTAGGACACTCAGTGCTAGGCTTTGAACTCAGGATAAGCCCAAGAGCACTGCATCTTTATTATTACTTTCCGAAGAAGCCTGAGAAATTTAACATGTCCTCAAACACATTTGGCATTAAATGGGAAAGAGGACATGAGACGTGTCACTGCTCAGTCAGCCAACACCAAGGCAGGAGAAATCTAGGTCTGAAGATGAACGTTCTAGTTCTGCACCACTAAGTCAAAGAGAGGTTAATTATTACTCAGCTATTCAGACAAGCCCCCAAATCCTTCAGTTAATTGGGCCAAAACACAGCTAAGCATAGAAGGGAGCTGCTTCCTAAACAAAGACTTTAAAACTAAAAATGTAATTTGTGGGATCAGCACCGTACACAGTGCAATAAAGACACAGAAAGACCCAGACTGTACTTGGTGCCCTTCTGAATAAGGTTAATCCCAACACCTGGAGACTAGAAAAACCAGCCTTCTGTCTGAAGTCATTCCGAAACTCAGCAGGGAACCCCTAGAGTCTCCGAGACTCTGCCAGGGTCCCCAGGGCAGTCTCAGTGCATTGCTGCTTCAGGCTGGTTTGTTGCATCCTCCTCACTCCCATGGCTGTTGACCCCATGGAAGAAAATCAGCCTGCTCCTTCACGAGGTTGTAAACCACGTTTTATTTTTCAAAAGACAAGGCCAATTGACCTATGGGTATGCAAATGGTGTAGCTACTCCCTACACCATTTCCATACCACTCACATGACCACAGATACGGGTTAAGAACAAAATTCAGAGTTTTATCAGAACTGTAAATGTACTGACAGAATAGACGCTGCCCTGTAGGGAACACAACTTACTAAAAGTGAAATTATTCACAAACTCGTGTATTTATTTAATGACTGGGGCCAAACAGCTTTCGTCACCTATGCAACTATGCTTGAAAACCTTCCTTTGAGCTGAAAACAGCACAAGTGGAGCTATTTTTAAAGCCATCTAAAACATGGCAGGGCATGACATACCTTACTTTTTACCACATGGTAAAGATGAAAAACTGGAACAACCTCTCTCTTTTATCCATCTGAGGGCCTAACTTTATTTATAGCCACTAATGGCTACTACTTCTGACCTTATTTTTTCTCCTCAATAAACCACCTTTCCATCAGGGAATATAAGCTTTCAGCAATTCAGACATTGCTGTTATTCTTGCTCAGTATGGCTTCGGAGCGGTGAACAAACTTCCCAGGTCACTGGGAAAAATAAACAAACAAACAGCAATTTTTTTTTTTTTTTTTACTGCTTCAGTTAATTCCAACTACAAAGGTCAGAAAGAGGAAGAAGATACACAAACCAATCACATTTTTTTGCTTCTAAATAACCTTGAAGCGATTTGTTGCCACATATTTCCTCCTGTGCAGACACAGCAGCTGTGCCGAATCATTTACTTAAATTTAAGAAATGGAAAAAACACATGCAATATACAAGGATGGTAGGTAACATCAGCATTAGCAAGGAACAACAGGTTAACAGAAGGCACAAATATCCTGTTTTAGATCTACACCAGCAAACAATACAAGGTATTCTCTTCCCCCACGCCTTTCCTCTTCATTGGTACACAGGGAAAGGAAGGAACAGCACAGCATTGCAGCTGGAGTACAATAAAATATCAGCAAGCTAAATAAATATACACACCCACAAAGGATCCAGCACCTTACACAGTCATACCTTTGAGCTTACTGACATAACCTTTTCTTTTTCAAAGCACATACAAGGAGCATCCTTGCTTCCCAGTGGTCTCAGACCCTTCCACAAGTAAAGATGTAAAGAGTAAACATCCCAATGGGTCTCAAGTACAGACTACCTCCAGCAGCCTCAGCAGCAAAGCATTTGCCAGGTGACAGAGATGTCTTGAAATTTTTCCCTCCTCTAACAGTTACAAAGATCTGATAAAAATCCAGCTCTTTCCTGAAAAAGAAGTGCTAGTACCACAACTGGACTTCTGGAGAGAAAGAGCCACTTGCTGACTGTTAGTTCCCCTGGTAGAGTGTCTGGAACAAAATGAGTGGAAAAGATGATCACACGGTAACAAAAAGTAGGAACTTCAGTGTCAATAAAACCACAAAGGGCAAATTTTACTAAAATAATTTTTGCCACCCACGAAGCACTACTAACAACTGCCAAAGTCCTAGTTTTTGAAACATATTTTACTGCAGCTTTCCTGAGAAAAAAACCAGATTTCTCCAATACGCCTACACCAAACTATCCAGAAGTACATCATTGCTCAATACCACTAAAAAAAAAGATATTTAAAAAGACCACTATAAAATGCAAGACTTTCCAAAATTTTGGCAAAATTTTATAATGGAAGGACTCCGTCAAAGGAGAGAGAGGCCCTGCAGAGAGACCTAGACAAATCAGAGGGCTTGGGAATCACCAACCATACAAAATTCAACAGGGGAAAGTGCTGGATTCTGCACATGGGATAGGGCAGCCCTGGATGCATGTGCAGGCTGGGGAGCGAGAGGCTGGAGAGCAGCGCTGTGGAAAGGGCCCTGGGGTTCCTGTCCATGGCAAGTTGAACACGAGCCAGCAGTGCCCTGTCAGCCAGGAGGGCCAGCCCTGTCCTGGGGGGCATCAGGCACAGCATCGCCAGCCGGGCAAGGGAGGGGATTGTCCTGCTCTGCTCTGCTCTGGGGTGGCCTCATCTCAAGTCCTGTGTGCAGTTTTGAGTGCCATGATATAAGAAAGGTACAAGCCATTAGGGAACTTTCAAAGGAGGGCCACAAAGATGGTGAAGAATCTGGAGAGGAAGCCGTACAAGGAGCGGCTGAGGTCACTTGATCTGTTCAGCCTGCAGAAGAGCAGAGTAAAAGGAGACCTCATCACAGTCTACAACTTCCTTCTGAGAGGAAGGAGAGGGGAGGCACTGATCTCTTCTCTCTGGCGCCCAGCGGCAGGACCCGAAGAAATTATTGTCAAGCTGTGTCAGGGGAGGTTTAGGCTGGATATTAGGAAAAGGTTCTTCATCCAGAGAGTGGTTGGGCACTGTAACAGGCTCACCAGGGAAGTGGTCACAAGCACCAAGCCTGACAGAGTTCAAGAAGCATTTGGACAATGCTCTCAGGCACATGGTGTGACTCTCAGAGCCGTCCTGTGCAGGGCAAGGAGTTGGACTTCAGTGATTCTTGGACGCCTCTTACAGCTTAGGGTATTCTATGATTCTATAATACCAAAGACCCCACCAGGAAATACACACCCAAAACCTACGGCTTGGAAAACTCCAGCTGGTTAGAGGACAGCAACAGAAGATTATTCTACAAACTCGAAAGGAACCACAAAGCAAAAAAAAAAGCTTAATTCATGCATTTTAAAGCAGTAGCTATCAGACACTGCATCCAACAAGGAGCCCCCTTTGAAGAGCCATCCTGCTAAAGCATCTGCTCCTGCTCAGAGCCTGATGCTAGCTCCTCTTCTCCACCTCCCCAAGACTCCCTGGGGCCATCCCCACAGCAGCGTGACCCATGATCTGTTGCTGCAGGTGTCGGGGCCTTTGCTGCCTTAAGCCCTTCTTGTCCCTTCAATTTAGCCACTGATTTATGTGCAGACACTCTTCTTGCCTAACGTCTGCATGCAGAGTGGGAGGCATATCCCTGTGCTCTTGGACAGCCACAGCTCATGCTGCCTACCAAAACCTCTGATGCCTTCCAGCAGGAAAAGAAAAAAAAATCCCAGGAAAACAGCAAAGCTTTTGTGGCCTTTCTCACTGCGTAAAGCAACTGTGCACTTTTCAAATCAAATGTTTCCAAGCAATATAAAGAAGTATTTCTGTAAGGGACACATTAGTTCAAGAAATCAAAATTCAGCATTACAGCATTTCTTTGCCTGAGTCCAGAAGCACCTGGAACACAGTAACTGCTGAATCCCTGTCTGAAGGAAAATGATTCCACGACTCAGTGTTTTCCTTTTGCACTCAGTAAGGACTGAGAAGAACAAGCCACCAGCAAAGGACCACTGGATGCTCGTAAGAAAACGCACAGATTTCCATACCACTTTCTGTCCTCCACCAGGTGCTGATGGCATCTCCACCTTAAAGACATGGTACAAAGGCCTCCTACTGACAAAGGCGCAACTGCACAGTAAAAGTTTAATACACATTTCACATTTCATCGCATTGCAATTAAGTTTATTCATGGGCTTCTGTACAAAAGAAACCTGGGGTGTTAACTACTGCACCAGAGTCCTAGACATTTAAGGTACGGGATCACCAAAGCAAAATGATGGCAAAAATGATGTGATACAAACAGAAATTGGGAGTAGAGACTCTTACAACTAACACAAAGCAGAATCAGCCTTTTGCCTTAAGTGCTGTGAAACTTTATGCCAAAATCCCATCTATCATCTGTTAAAACTTTTCAGATTTGGTGCGCAAATTATTAGAAATGTTATTGTAAGGAGGAAAAAAAGGGGCTGCTGCACAAATTACATTTTCTAGGCTAGATTTGCTGTGTATTTTTATTCCTTGAAATAGCTTATCAAGTATCACACGGCAGAATCCGACTGGAGTTTCGAGAACAAAGAGCTCACTTCATGGGACACTCCTCCTGGTACACGGTCTGAAAGGCAGCAGGAAATGCCACCCTTCAAAGCCCTGCTGTAAACGCTGCTCTTATTTTCTTCTGGGGAATATACTAATTGATTGGACACACCAAACAAACCTATTCATCGTACCCATCACCAGAAAGCTGTAATGAGGGGATAAACCCTAATCACAAACGCAGTCTATATTTAATAAGGGGAAGAGACCCAAGAAGACGACCAACAAAGCAAGAAGTCTGACCTACAGAATGAGCATCTACTCCTTGTCCTGATGTGAACTCTGGTGTGACTCCTGACGTGACTCGTGTCCCGCCAACTTGGCTCCTTTCTGAAGCAAATAAAAATATAACCTAACCAAGACACAAAGCTGGGTTTGATCCACTAAAATGGTCAAAGAGAAGTGATGACCACTGGCTCTGTAACCAGATGCGTACATTAAACAAAAGGATTTGACTTCTCCTCAAGATAAACAACTTCATAAGAAAAACAATCCCATTCTCTTAACAAATATATTTAACTTAATCTGAGAAAACATTTTAATGTCACTCTAAACAACAGCAACTAAAATAGAAACAAATAATCCATTTCCGATAATGCTATGAACATCAATACTTTTTCAAAACAAGGAATAAACTTCCCTTATCTACCGTCCCCCAAACCAGGGCCAGTTTGGCTGAATGCAAAAGAGAAGGCGTGAGAACCTTTCAGAGAAATCCTGCACTTCTCTCAGCAAGATCAACCGACACATGCAGCACACAACACCAAAACCACACAAGGCTTTGCCAGTAGCACCACTTTCACAGTTCAAAATCATTTCAAGAA
The DNA here is from genome assembly GCA_013397915.1 of Daphoenositta chrysoptera. Classification (NCBI taxonomy): domain Eukaryota; kingdom Metazoa; phylum Chordata; class Aves; order Passeriformes; genus Daphoenositta; species Daphoenositta chrysoptera. The sequence goes on along the minus strand of VZRO01007695.1, from coordinate 444,469 downwards.
CTACCGAGATGTTTTCTCGAGATGCTGGAAAGTTAATCAAAATGAGTTTTCTAAAGCCTTCTGAAATTCTATAAGAGAAAGAGAGCCAAGGGATTTGGGGTGTTAACTCTGATAACAACTTTCAGTAATACTGCAAGTTGTAATTCCAGCTGACAGCTGGTACTCAGCAACCATTGAGCCTCAGGTCTCTACCTGAGGTTATGCTACAGGCACCACAATCAATCCTGACTTTGAGACCATGACAGCAGACTTGGGCAGCGGGGTGCCTCTCTGCCAGCATTACCATGCCAAGAAGTTAAAAACAGAGAACAAAACCCAGAAGACCCTTAATACTTTTAATGACAACCCTGGTATAGAGCCAGGTGTGCCATGATAAAATGCCCCTGGGTAAATCTGCTCAGAGTGGGAATACAGTTTTGCCCCCCAGGGGAAAAAGCAACAAGCAAACATTTTCCTCTGCTAAGGTGTCCTTACAGCAACTCCCTTAAGGGCATTCTCCAAAACAAAACAGACTTGCATTAACACATTCTTGTATCGCTGACCTATAATAAAGGATTATTAATAGTTTCCCAAGAATATATAGGAAAGGGTAACACTAACACATCAAAGAGCAGTTAGTGTTTTATTTCCTGAATCCTCTAACACAGCCTTTCACCCTCTGCATGACATCAGCCAGGATCCCATGTGAAGGCACAGCTTGGTCCTTGAAGTCTGCTGCTGAGCTACCCTCTCTTCTTCCTCCTTCCCTCATTTGGAACAAATCAAAACCAAACACCAAAAAATGTCATATAAACATTTAATTCATCTAAGAGATGGATTAGAAAGAATATTGATTTCTTAAACACTCACCTTAGCTTAATATTAAGTAAGAAGTCTAGCAAGGCTTGCTGCAAGATGAAGACAACACACCGTGAAAGAAAAGAAAGTCTGATACCATAAACCAGGCAAAATGCCCCCCAAAACAATGTATGTCTCTGCTGCAATGTATTAACATACAAATACAGGAATTCTATTCAACTCTGAAGGAGTAAAGTCTATCCTGTAGAAAGTTTTCCTGCAGCATGCCATTAATCCTGAGTCCCATATTTAGGCCCTGCTCCAATGTGCTTACATTTACCCACTGGGGACAGGGTCATTGAGACACATAAGAAATCCAGCTTAAGGTGTATTGCACCGTAATTTTCAGTGCTGGTTTAGCAAACCATACAAGTTGACCAGTACCTTTCACTTTTGAAGACTTCCTTCCATACACCAGGGTAAACTGCAGAGTTTTCCTCAGAGCCTTAAAAGGGCTGAAGTGTGCCTCGTTTTTTTTTCCCAATTACTGACTGTGGCTAGCCCTTGGTGAAAAACACCTAAGCACAACTGCACACTAGGAAAAACTACAAGAACTCATATAGAAATTGTATGTTAAACTCCTCTACAGAAGAGTGTACAGAAAATAGAAATGTTAACTTTGGCCAGCAAAACTGAACACACCCCAATTTCTGCCATGCTTCCAATGTGAACCAAAATTATGTCTGTTTAGTAACCTATTCAACAAAAAACCCCATATATTATTAAGTTACTCCAACATCACTCATGTTTGCAATTTCGATGAAAAAGAAACCCCAACTCTCTAAACTTTCTACCAAATAAGAAGGCTTTCACAGGCTGAACTGAAAAAAGGTCACTTGGCCCAAAGGAAAACAGCAGCTAAATAGAGAGCAAGTATTTACATTTGTGAGTAAAACAAGCACGGGTATGAGGTGTTTACAGCTGAATCAACTCAGCAGCCTTCCCCAGTCAGTCACTGGTCTGCAGTGGGAGAGTGTCTATCCAGTCACAATGCCCACGGAACAGGACCTTCCAGAAAATGTCCTGCCAGACATCCCTACATTGGCTGTCCTGGCTGAGGATATCAGGAGCAAGTTCTGCCTTTAAAAGAATGGAGTGTTTGAGCTACTTAACAGACTTCTTAAGAAAAGGATAATCCACTTAACCTTTCTTAATCAAGGGGCTGTCCAGAACAAAGTTGCATTACAGTAAATATGGCCAATGGATAATGCTAGTATTTCAGACATAGGACATCTTAGATAATCCTAAATAATTAGAGAAAAAAAAAAAACCCCAACCATGCAAAATTTGAACCTGTAATACCTAAAAACCAGTAATTTGCCATTAGCTGTGGTCCCAACACCAAATTATCCTCATTTATGTCTCACTAATGATTTAAAATGTCACATAATGATAAATAGCAGGAAAAACCAGGAGAAACAAGAACGCCTAAGCCATGACCCTCTGATACAAGCCTGAAGTCATAATCAATCTAGCAAGTTTTGAGGTCACATCCCAAAACATGTAAAGTTGTTACAATTAGTGACTTAAGGCTGATAATTCCTTTTGTTTGCCCCCTCAGCAAAAGTCTTAGAGAAGAGTGACTTTTACCTCCTGCCCTTCTACCCGCACTCCACCCAAAACTATGTTCCTGGCTCTGACCACATCTGGAGACGGTGAATCACTAAGGAAAAATACTGGCCCTGCAGCCAAAAAGGTTGGTGAGATCAAACTACCCAGAGGACACGCTTCCCTTCAGAACTGCGACGGCACCGCAGTCAACATGCTGGATGCTCCAGGGGTGGAGCTGCTGCTCCTGCTCTTGGCTGGAGGCTGCTGCACCTTCCACTGGGTCTGCACTCATCCAAGAGATACAAAAAGGCTTTTGTCTTGCTAGAATTTTTTTTTTTAAGTAACACCAATATTAACAATTCATAATTGAAAGAAAGAAAAAAAAAAAAAGGAGGCGCATTGTTCACTTGCTAGGGGTTGGTTAGTACAGTGACACTGTATAGAGATATTCACACATATGCACCAGCACACAGAGCCAGGGACCTACTGGTTTTTCTTCAGCTGTTTTCTAAAGTCAAAGAACAGATTAATGGGACTATATTGGTCTTACCACGCTTAAACCCAAGATTCAGCTGAAATCACCACAGCAGAAGCCAAATGTGGTACAACCATAAATAGTTATTGATAAGGGGCCCCAAACTTTTCCTTCTATCTTTTGAGGCATAAGAGCACTGAAAGGTTGCAGGGTTTCTCAGGTTACTCACTAGACTAGCACATTAAACTCCCCACACAACACTGAAAGCTCAAGCTACCCTTCCTTTTTGCTTCCATCTCTCCCCTAAAGTTGTCCTCTCCTGCAATCACAGAATCATGGAAAAAAATGTGGAACATTTCTGATAAAAGCCCGTGCCACCTGGCCTCAAAACTAAGTTGGGACTAGCCATGCTTTCAAACAGTATTCCCTCTTACCAGCCAGCAGGCTCCATGACAGTTCTGAAACAAAAAAACCTGAAGATGTTCACAACCATCAATATCGCCCATACACGGTGCTCACCAAATGAAAACATATAAAGAAGAACATCTTGTTACAGCAAAATAGCTTACCAAAGTGCTACCAAAAACATACAATTAGCGAAAAGACAAAAAAAAGAAAAGGTAACATTCAGTGAGGTGTCACTAGAAGGTAAAAAAACCCCACACTCAGAAGCAGCCAAGTCTTCTGTAATGGTGGGTTTCACAGCTTTTCTTTGGTTGGAGTCAGACAGAACATACCAAAAAAACCACAAGCAGACCCTGCAGAATGTAGAGCCTCTATTGCCAACTTCAAAACTTACGTATTTTGCAGCTTTAAGAGAATTCCTGTGTCATTTTACAATATGTTCAGTGCCAGCAGGGTTGCTAGGCTCCAGCCCAGCAATGACAATGCTTCAGTTGCATAAATGTGTCTTATGAAAGGCACATGTGAAGTAGCTGTGGTGGGCAGTAACCATTACATGATACAGATGAGCTGAATGTGATTTCCAACTTGGAGGAATAAACTTGATTTTTTTTTTTCTTTCTGACTTGATAGGTAGTCCCAAGCCCCCTTGAAACATCTTCTATTTAAAACACAGAGCTCTTTAATTAACCTAAAAATAACTGCAGACAAAACAACCATCAACTTTCAAAAAACCTAAACATGAGAAGTCACAGCTCAGAAACTTCAGAGAACGCAGCCAATGTCAACAGCCAAAAGAGGCACTGTTTCTGCTTGGAATGGCTTTGGCACCAGAAGGTCTCCAGAAACACCTTTATGCCATCACTCACGGGGTGACGGTTTTGCCCCACCAGTCTAAAAGACAACTTTGCTGGGGTAAGCTACACAGCTTACACCAATACCAAAAGATGGAACATCAGACCTGTGCTTGTGTTATCATCAAAACACTTGTAAACAAAAACTGGGAAGACTTCCAAGGTCATCCCAAATGCATACATTGTGCTGGACAGCACAGCCAGAACCCATGTATATCGATGCAGGTATTAATTTGCATCGCCAGGTTTTCTCTTTAGGAGAATAACCTTGTGGTGCCAAGGCCACTTGTTTGCAGGAGATGATGAATGCCTAAAAGAACTCAGTGCTGTGAGGCTGTGATCTGCCAAACATTGCAATAAGGGAGCATCAAGGAAAAGTTTGCTGCAAGCTGCATAACTGAATTAAGAGCTTCCAAGTTCAAGCAGGTAACTCCTCTGTCAGCTTTCTGAAGCTAAATTTCAGTCCCATATCCTTCCCACAGAGGGAAGTTCAACACTTACTCCCTCAGAATCCATGCTGGGAGCCCTGTCCTTAAAACAGGGTACACAGGCCAGTATGTGCAGCTGTGGAGAGCAGAAACGAAGAAAACCATTCTGAACTCAAGGTACCAGTAGTACTGCTACAAATAAAAGCATAGCAGACACAGGGTATCTGCTGTGCCTCAAAGGACACAGGGAGGGTACCCTGCAGCTCCAAATAAACTCCCATGCAGTGTTGGAGAAACATCAACAGGACCTCTATGATGGTGATGCTTTTAAAATTACCTCCTTCAACATCATCTACCCAGACATGCTACACAGAAGGCAGGACACACAGCTGTTCTCCTCCCTTCTCCTCAATTTTCACAACTGCAAGGGTGGGGGGGATCCTTTGCAGTTGGCAACAGCTAAATCCAAACAATCTCTGCAGCCACCACTGGGTACACCGTGCTGCAAGTTCCCCAGGAGCTGAGCACCAGCTCGGAAGGCAGATTTGGAAAAAGATGACCTAGAGAAGTTCCTCCCAACCTCAAGCCCTTTCTGACCTCCGTTGGGTCAGCAATGCCACACTTCTTCTTTGACAAAGACAGCAACCATGGTTCAGTGCAACACCCCGTACGCGTTGGTCAAAGTGACTACTGCTTAAGAGGAAGAAGATAAACCTGACTTCTGCATCCTCTTCCTCTGCTGCCCTGATAAGCACTGCTTGGGAACTTCAGATGCTGAAGAGGCAGTTTGAGCTCCCCTCTCCTGCCTTTTTGGTGATAAATTTCCTTGTCTTCTGCCTCATCTGGAAATTACTTTCTTCCTTCCCTTATAGCATACATCCCCTTTTAGCAGGGATGCATTCTCACTGGAAAAAAGTCTGACCTCAGCTACCACAGCAGCCTGCTTCCTTGAGAGCACCCTGGCTGTTGGTAAAACATATGGGAACAATTTTTTCAGGCTGTTTTAAGAAACACAGCCAAATGGCTCTATTGCAGATATCCATACAGGTTTTCTGCAGGTTTTAATACTTCAGATAAGCAAATACGGCTACATAAATATACAAAAAAAAAAATTTAATTCTACCTCCAACCTTCCTTCAAAGACTGTAAGGTTGCACAGACCAATCAACAGCCTTTAAAAAAGCCCCAGAAAACACTTTTCCTCTGTATTTAAAATATAACTTTGTTATTACATTAATACCGTGCAGCAATTAAAACATGTTAGGGAGTAAGTTATAGGGCAAACTCTTCTAGCTTAATTCTTTACTTAGAGCCATGGGGTTTTTTTTTATTTGGTTGAGCTAGAAAACTGGGACAGGGATGGAAATCATGGCTTCCCTGGAGAAAAGTACAACCACTTGTTGTCCTTCAAGAATAAAAGCTAAGAATACTAAGAAATAGTAAAGAAAGGAAGCTGGGCAGCAAGATGGGGAAGTCAAAGAGCTGCAAAGTCACAGATGATGGCAGCGTCAGGTGATTGGCAGGAGCCTGGCATTATCCCACACCTCACTTAAGGCAGCAAGTCCCGACAGGAGTCCCTCCTGTGTGATGCACCTCCTGCTCTCCAGAGGTGTCTCACTCAGTTGCCTCATTTCATTCCAGTAACCATCACCCTATACTGAGAATATGTTATATTTAGCATCTAGCTATGGAAAAATGTGGGAGAAATAGTAATGCAGGGATTTTTTTTCCTAATAACACTTTAAAGTTGTATAGTGTTTTCTGCAACAGCCAGACTGAAGACACTTCTGCCTCCTGTGCAGCGAACAGGAGCTTCTGGGTAATGCTGAGGAAAAACCCCTGTGAAGTGCCAGTAGATACCCTTCCCATTATCAGCTTTTCTCCCAAAATACAATCACATCAGCAGGCTTAAGAAAGTGACAAAGAAGTGCAGAGCAGATTGGTCTTTTCACCTGTGCCTTTCATCCAGCTTCCTCCTTCTTCCTCACACTATAACTTATTTTAACAAGAACAGTAATTCCCTTAGATAAGTCAGCAAATATTTTTGTAAAGAGCAGCTGCAGGATGTCTGCCTCGCACAAATTAAATTACCTAGTGGCTCAATCCAGTGCCTTCAACAGACATTCTTCTGTGGTAGCTGGGTCAGGCTCAGTGCATTTCTGCTATTGTGCCTCATGCTCCCTGTTTGCCATTTACATATGCTCTGCTCCAGAGTGAGGGAAGGAAAATGTTTATACTTGTGGGTGGGACTTTGGATGCAGATTAAAGTCAAGGTGCTATATTTACTGATCTTTTAAAGTAATATCAACATGTTGAAAGGGAGTAAAAGTTCTTAAGAAAGATCAAAGTCCGCATGAAGCAACCACAGATTAACATAAATACATGCTGAAATGCTAACACAGACTGGCAAAATTTACTTGTATTTTCCCTGAAGCAAGTAATTTTGCCTAATAGGGGAGTCAAAACCATGAAAACTCTTCTTCACCTTTATGTAGGGCACACTACAGTACTTTGTGTTGGGGAGAATGACTCTTCAGACTAATTTTGCAAGGCTAGGTTAATACTACCGTATTGCTCATGGCTTACAAGCTTTTGAGAGGTGAGGACTACATCCTCTAAAGGGAAAAAAAAAAAAAGGCAGCAGTATTACTACTTAACTCAGACTTCATCAAAGCTAATCCTGCATTTCTTCCTTCTTATTGCACTTGACAGAACTTTTGTTGTCTGACAAATGAAAAGCCAACAAGCAATAAAGTGTATGACCTTCTTTTATTTGACTAATTATTATTTCGGTAAACAGATCACCTATTTTTCTTGTGGAAGCATGAACAGCAGCACCAAGAACACGAGGGACGTTGTTTCATGAGGGCAAAGGACATTTTGCAGTTTAATCACAGCCCTGTAAAACAGATGCCTGGCCTGTATTTACAACCCTGACAGTGCAACTGCTTCGGCAAGAGGTGCAATTAAAGCAAGTGTGCAGGCAGTCACCAGAAGTCACAACCCAGTCAGGGGCTTTGCCAGCAAACTACAGGCACAACACACAGACACAGAAGCCATTGATCCTTCACACCTTATGTTCATAAGGTTGTGTCGACACCAGGTGGGCTAAACTGATCAGTAAAATATTGTACAGAATTCTGTTAGCTTGGAGCAGAAGTGGACCCACGTTCTGAGTTTTATCAAACACCCTGAGTCAGTAGCAAAGGACCTTTAATTTGGTTTCCTCATCCGGCATACTGAAGTTGACAAGATCCACAAGACAAAGGTAAAGCTCAAACGACTTTCGAGACTTCAGCTCCCCTCCTCTGCATTTTGTATAAAAGATTTCGTCTGTACTTGGTAACATACACTTAATAAATCTTTTAAAAAGAGTGCCCAAAGGCAGCCCTGCCTCGGAAACCTCCATCGTTTGAAGCCTCTCATGCCCGTGCGAGGCGGACAAAGCGCGCTCCCCGGCTTTCAGGCAGGGAACCCCCGAGGAGGGATCCCCACTCCCACCTCGGCACGGTTTCGGGGGCTGCCCGCCGCCGGCAGGAGGAAGCGGGGCAGGGTCCGCAGCGGCGCCCGGGCTGCCCGCAGGGTCCCGCAGGGTCCCCGCCGCGGGGGAGGTGCCGCCGGCGGGCGCGGGGCTGGGGGGCAGAGCCGCGGCACCGGAGCCTCCATCCTCCGCCGCTCTAATGAGCC
>VZRO01007695.1:348460-435703 GCA_013397915.1 Daphoenositta chrysoptera | reverse complement strand
GCCCCCGGGCTCCCGGCCCGTCCCGTCCCGTCCCGTCCCGTCCTGTCCCGCTGCTGCCCCCGGTGCCTCGTCCGCTGGGGGTCCTGGGGACGCGTGTCCGGCTGCTCGGGGCGCGGAAACCCGCGTTGGAGTGCGGAGTGAACGGAGCGCGGGCGCTGGAAGGGGAGCGGAGGCTCGCCCTGGTGTGGGGGCGGCTCCGCTCCCGTGCTCGGCATCGCACAGCCGTGCAAAGCTCCGCCATCCGGCGGGAGGTGCTGCCCGAGGTGGTTAAAGAACTCGTACCTGCAGGGTTCCGCTGCGGACAAGCAGCCCTTAGGCAAACGTGTAGCAAACTTGTGTACGAGCTCTCCTCGGCCGTACCCGTGTTCCTTTGCTAAACACATCTTGCAACAGCCACTCACTGAGACATCACTGCAAATGAAAATAGCCCTCCTGTATATAGTTTTTCACTCCCTTACATTTCTGCAAAGCAGATTTAGAGTGTTCATATGTTTGGAGACATATCTTGCTCGTAATTTTGCGCTGACCCTGTAGAAACTAACAGCACAAGAAACGCAGCAAAAGAGAATCAAATCTTGCAGATACCAGCCTATTTCTTTCACATTGCAGAAAGAAATGTACAAAAAAATAAGTCACAGCCATAAAGAAAGTGAATACAGTATTCTGCCTTTCAGTTGCAGGCAGAACCCTAATATTGCTTTGGGAGCTTGAGCACGTGAGCAGAGACATGGCAGAACAAGCCCTTGATAGCAGAAATAATCATGAGTGTGCAACTCTCATTTTTAAGGTGTCATGGCCAACACATAAAGCACAATGGCCACTAAAAAAAGCAAGTTTAAGAATACATACACCACACAAGGAAAAACTTTCTTGTTTCACCTTTGTGTCAAAAAAAAAANAAAAAAAAAAAAAAAAAAAGAAAAAAAAAGATCTGAATTAAGAGGAGAGCAGGTAAAAGATGTTTGGCTTTGAGATAGGTCATGTCCAAAATGAGGTTGTGCTGGTCCTGCAGATTCACACAGTGACATCCATGAAAACTGATGTGCCATCCAGGTTAGCACTGGGACAAACCAGCACAGGAGGGACTTTCTGCCAAACAGGTACCTGTTAGAGCCTACATGGGGGCTGTGCCTGCCTGTCCCACTACACAGAAACAAGGTGCAGGAAAGTTTTCAGACAGAGAGCAACTGCCTTGGACATGGCCAGCTGCTAGAGACCAGCAGCTCTCTGCAGCTCACCTTCCCATGGCCAGAAACAGTGGCTTCTGGCAGGAAAAGCAGAAGCACTTCCCAGCTTGCTTGTAGCACAGAACAGAGTCCCTTGGGCGACATCCCTCTTGCAGGGTGCCAAGCCCAGCTGAGAGACGTCCTGCTGCACACCCTGCAGCGTCCTGGGGGCTGCTGGAGGATCACGTTTCTTGTCACCCCCCCTAATCTCTATTCCCAGGTTGTACCTTCCTACAGTTGCTCTGAAACTCAAGATTTGCAAAGGATTTCACCTGAATTCACCTGTCTACACAGTACCAGCTCACACAGAAGTTAGCCTAAGTCATTATTCTGCTGGAGATTGTAAAGTATAAATTCCAATGCGGAAACTCTGTAACTGTATTCGAAGCTACTGAACTTACAAAGATACTCCAGGGAAACAGTTTTTTTTTCCATGATCACTGTGCCAGAAAGCTTCCCCTCTCGTACAAGCCCTAGTTTGGCGAGGGCTGAGTCAGATTGGAGGTATTTGTTTAATTATTTTGACTTCTGATTGAATACTTTGTTTGACACCATGTTATTGGAATGTAGCACACATGTCTGGCTACTGCATTGTACTCAGGTCTGTGAAACACAACTGACATAGGAATTCATGAAAACTTGGATCAGTCATCCAATAAAAGTGGCCTGTGCTTTTTTAAATGAGAATTTCAGTAAATTACAAGAAGACATTACCAATAGAATAGGACTCGTTTTATGCAGCCTAAAAATACATTGCAGAAAGAATGGGTATTCTCTTGTGGTGAAGAAGCATTGCAAAAGAGTTGTAAAACTCCTAAGACTTTGTTAAGATTTAGAACGACTGAAAAGCTGCAGAAAGGATCCAGGAAAAGAGGTTTTGGGAGCAGGGGGAACAGTCACTCCAACAAGCTTCTTCATTTTCTCCTTCTATGTCTTCTTCTGTCAGTTCTGGTCACAGTTTGGAAGCACTAGCATCTGTGCTTCATAGGAAAGGGGATTTGAAACATGGTGTTTCCTTTTCCCACTCTGAAAATGACCCCAAACTAGTCTCTTACTCATTTTATGCAATTGTTTTGGAATTTGGAAAACCCCACAGACACAGTGTACAAAGCTCCCTGAACATCTGGAGACTTGGCCAGTTCTGCACAGCTCCAATTTTCTTTTAATCGGTAGAAATTCCTTCACTGATTGTGTGCCTAAGGTAAATTACTTCCTTTTGAAGCTGCTCACACGCATGCCGGCTCAGCTTTCAGCTCGGGTGAGGACCAGGAATGGACCAAAAGCTCAGTTCCACCTCTCTGATGAGACACCTCACAGGCTGTGAAGATCTTACCCCCTCGTGTGGGTGGTCAGTGGTGAGGTGGCTGGTCCTTGGGCCCCTTTCCCCCAGTCCCCCACTCACTCCATGCAGCACAGCTTTGGCATTTGCTAGCTTGGCTTTGCTCTCAGCTGGTCTGTGAGGCTATTTTAATGTCCCTCATTTATATTTGCTGCATTACATGGGCCAGGACTCATCCTCACCCAGTTCTTCTGACCTTTCTTCCTTCTGCCAGTAGTTGCTAAAGTCCGTATCTGACCAAAATGTCTGACTAAAACAGGTATCTCTTCCTTCCTCAGATCCCAAAGTATTCTTAGCAGCTGGAACTTTTGTAAAACCCTGGACTTTTAAAACAGATTTAAATTACTCCTGTCTCTATCAACAGCTCTATCCCATTGCATGCAGATTTCCATTTCTGCTACAGAGGTAAAACCAACTTACTGACTAAAGCCCAGTTATCTATAAATCATATGCTTCACCTGAGCTGTGTTTCTTCACAGGGAATTTCCACAGACCAGATTTGTAGCGCCTTTTTTAAAGATTTATTACATACATCACAAAGTTTGTAGACATGATTGCATCCCTACAAACCATTAACCCATTCAGTACTTTGAGCACACTTGGCCGAATTCTAGATGCTCCTTTTTAAAAGTAATTTCCCCCCCAGTTTTCATCTACCAAAACTGTCAGGGCAACATGGGGGCTGGGAGTGTTGGGGGCACCCTGGGTGGGTGATGGCAGAGCCTGGCATCCAGGGTCCATCCCACTGCCCCAGCCAAGGGCACTGGGCCATGGGGAGATATTAAGAGCCCTTGGGAGTGGGCATTGTCAGGAGATGGTCAGGAGTGGTGGTGCCCTCAGGGTTGTAACAGTAAATGTGTTTGAAACCAAAGAGGTTGGGCTGTAGCAAGTCCTTGTCTTCACTGCATCTGATTTTCCATGGTGATATTTCTATGCATTTCACAAATCCTGCTCTCTTTTCAATAAGCAAAGACTTGTTCTGCTGCCACAAGATCTGTGGTGGGCAACTTTATGCTGAAAGCATTATATTCAGTGATTTTTTGGAAAGGCTGATGAATTTTCATTGCATGCATGTGATGCTTTGCTCTTTCTTATCTTATCTCATTTTTAGTTCCCATTTTTGCCACAGTGTTATCATTGAACTGAGTGATTTTAGCTTTTGCATGCCTGACAGGTTTATTGCACAAAAACTTTTTTCACCCTCTGGAGGAGTTTTCCTTTCCTTGCTGATGGTGTTGAGGTAGGTTGTCTGCCTTACCCACAGTGCTAGTATCCCTTCTGTAAGGCATGTGGATTGATTTCAGTCAGAGAATTAAATGATATATTCAGTTAATTCAATCTTATTGATTAAAAGGAGCCTAAATTAACATTCTCTACTCACCAAAATGAGGCAGTGTGTTTCTTTGTACATGGCTCAAGGCGTCATTTCATCCAGTATTATCTGTAAAATCTGCTCTCAGATTTTTCCCTTGGTGTCTTTGTCCATGGCACACATCATTTTTAGTGTGGGGTTGCCTATGGTCTACATTTCTGATGAGAATTTCTGTTTCTTTAAGCTTACTCCAAAAGGAGAGTTTCACCCCCAGTCTGGGACTGCTATTGCACTTGTGAGCTCCTGTCAGTCACTAACTTTTGGTAGACAAGATGTTGGGCACTGACAAATATTTCTGTAATGGGTTACAGTGTACAGGCAGATTGCTGGCAAAGACCACAATTTTTTACCACACCAATTTTGAAGGATGCCCATTTCTTGTTTGAGATGTACAGATCCAAAACTCTTACCATGGATCTGGATCGTCACATGACAGCACATTTTGCACTACCAGCTTGGTGTCCGGCGAAGGCCATGAAGTATGTGTTCTTAAACTCAGTTTCTGACCAGAACCTCCACCTGAGGGATTATAAGTTTTATTTTCCATACTAAAAAAATGTTGTCTATTACAAGATTTCAATATATGATTTCACAGACTCCAGACTTTTTTTCCCAGTGACACAGAGCCACCTCCTCATTCAACATCTGGCAACCCGCAGATGAAGACAGACACCTGTCTAACTCTCCATATTTTTACCCATTTCCTGAATTCTACTCAGCCTCTTTGCAGAGCCTTTCTCTTCATTGCTTACAACCCTTTGTCTGCTTCTTCCCTCCATCCTTCATATCATGAAGTGACCTGCTTCCTTCTGGGCCCTATGTGCATCTTCTGTCACATCCTGGTGGTCTGAGCTTCACTGACCCTTCATCTCATTTAAGATTGCTGCTGCACTTAGTTGTCACCAGTATCTTTTAATCCAGTTGATTTTACAATCTTACTTTCAACCTATTCATTTAAATTCTGTTTATCAGCTTGGAATATCGTTTTTACAGAAGATGCCAACTAAGAGAGAGTTGTATTGTACATGAACATTGGTTTATCACATAAAGATACCCACTGGATGAAAAACAGTGAAGTGACAGACAAAAACTATCAAAAAGCTTAGAATCAGTTCAGGAATAAAGACAATAGTTAAACATAAGAAAAAACATAGAAAGAAATGAAAGCTTTTCTCATCTTCTTCTGAATCGGACTGTGAACACATTTTCCTTGCCTTCACCCAGGAAGCCTGTATGAAGACAAGTGTGTAAAGGCAACTTGTATTTGCACACCCTGAAGTCACAGTTTATGAAATGTTCATTTATCAGGTAGTCAGACCTGTGCAAAACCTCTCAGCACCTCTCTGAAGGTCACCACCCACGGGGCAGGGCCCAGAGGGGAACCCACGAGGGCACTTTTTGCTGCCTCAGTGCCGTGTAAGCCAGGTTAGTTCAAAACACTTCCCCTAGCAGTTTAAACTAGGTCATCCTTGTTCTTCTGAGGCAAACAAGCAACACCCACACTTTCCTTGCCACTGGCAGTGCTATGGAAGGAAAAATCTTCAGTCAAAGGGCATCAAAGCCCAGCAAGGGCCAGTCATACCTTAAGCAATTGCCACTGTTCAGCCAACAAATATAAATCAAAGGCTGTCTCCTCTCTTGTGGTGTCAGGCCAGTTTAAACCATGCCCATACTCTCTCCCCACCATTTATTAATTCCTCAGCTGTGACGTGTGAAGGGTAAGCCTACATGAGTGCTGTAGCTTGGCATCTTACAAATGATTTTGGATGAATCTCCCGCTTCTCATGCTTGGATTCGTGTTTGGGAGCAGTCCCAGAGTATGCAAACTACATGCCTTCTGTGGAAAATTAAGCTAAAAGGTATGCTCCAGAAACAGTCTTGGTAAATAAGGATCAGGGTATAGGACCAGATTAGTGCTTGTCTGAAACGCAGCCTCTGAAGTGCACCTAGGATGAGCAATGGGCCCCCAGCACAGTACTTCACTCTACAGATGTGCTCTTATTTCCCTGCCCTCCTTGCTTGTGTGAAATAACTGTTTCATCTCTGCAGGTCAGTGCAGCAAATGAGGGATGGAAAAGCTGATCCAAACCTTTCTTTTGGTTGGAGTTCTGGTTTTGTGTTTGTTTTCTTCAAACAAAAACTTGTCAGAAGAAAGTTTTGATTCTGATCAATTACCTGAGCAGGTTCATACAAATACCTTGCAAACAAATATTGTTGCAACACCGAGTACAAGAACAAGGGTGCTCTGCATTGCTGCTAGCATTTGTTCCTCGGAACAGGTCACAACTTCAAAGAGCCAGGAGGAAAACCCTTCCCAGTCTCTTGTGCTTCGGAGAAAGTTTATCCGTTTCACATATTTAAGGCTTTATCAGTCTGAGGGATAATTGATACTTTCCGTCAGTGCTCTTCTGTTAGAAGTTTCTTTCCATGCATCTACTATGGTAAGAAATATTCTTCCCCTTTGCCCCTAGATTCCTTCCTGTGTTTGAAATCAAGAAATCCCATCATAGCACAGGAGAGCTAAATATTCATTTCAAAGGAGACAGAGTTTCCCACAAAGTCTGTGAGGGCTTAAATGACCACCACACAGGCTTAGTGAGACACTCAGAATACTGAGAACCTGCACATTATAGAGGAAAATGTTATTTAGAAGTTTGTTAAAACCACTATTTAGTAATATAAAAATGAAGTATGATGACTGTATCTTTTCATAATCACATTTACAACTTAATGAATCTTGTCTGAAATTATCTCAAAACCTTCTCTGGTATTGCACCAATGTGGTAAGTTTAATTTTGGTAGCTTAAATTGTTGCCCAAACACACTTGTTTTGCTTTAGTATATTATTGTGCATAATTTTAGGATGTGTTTAGGTCTCAGTCAAACTATAACTACATAGGTTTGCCTATTTACTGAATGCATTCAAGAGAATAAACATGCCATTTCTTTGTTATAAGCAAAGTTCCTGGCTCACATCAGTCTGTTGTCCAAGAATAGAATCAAAGGCTGCTGAGGTAGTTTAGGTCCCTATTTAGAAATAGGAAAGCCTTTGTTTTGTGTACACAGACACTAAGCACTCCAGCGAGGGACTTAGAGGAAGTTGGGGGTTAGCAAGCCCAGTGCTAGCTACATTCTTGGCATGCAGTCTGCCTGTAGCAGTACTTGGCGTTTCTGTTTACTTGCCACATATGACAATTAATAGACTGGAAAGGCATGGTAGTGATGCTTAGTACCAGGCTTGTTAAAGGATATATGAGACTGCATCTTCTGTTTCCCTTGATTCTTATCCCAACTGTTTTACTGTATACCAGTCCCCTAACACCCATAAAACTGTAGCAATGCTCATTCTTTTCTTAGTCTATGAATTACAGGATTTGCACAGGATGCAGCAGTAAGCTGTAAACACAAAATGAAGTAGAAAACAATTCCATAAATACAGTTGTTAACGTTTGAGTAACAAACAAGGTAGCAAACATGGTATTTTTCAACAACCTGACAGTAGCAAGCTGTCTAATTCCAATGGGTTTTCAACCGGAAACTGGGAAATAACTTGCATTTGGATCTTTGCAAATTCTTTCTTGAAACAGCAAACACCTGTGTGTGGGCACTACCAGAACTTTGATCCTTTTTGCCTTTTCTGCCCAGTTGCTGGAAATAGGATACAGAGGAATATATTTACCAATGAACCCTTTTCTTCCCCCCTTCTTCCCCTTTCCCCTCCCCCCATCCCCCTTAGCTCGTTCAGAATTCCACAATTAGAAAGATTTCTTGTCTTTGCATTTGTGGGCAAAAGTTTGAGTACAACAGTGTGATGTATGTGGGATCTGCCCTTCAGTTATGTTGGTAATTTTTTCCATCGGAAAATTACTGAATTTTGCTAGAGGATTTTTTTTTGTTCAAAAGCATTCTAAACCCTTTTAGAAGCCCTGCAACACAGCTAATCCCTTCTGCATGTGGCACAAATTCTCCTTCAGGTTTAAAGACTTCAGAAGCAAGTGTAAATCTTTCCAGAGAGGAAGCCAAGACCAATGTATCTGTGGGACAATCCCAGCAGAATCAAGTCAGATGGAGGGAAATCATCTGGAGGGTGAGCAGAATAGTGCCAGTCACAGTTAGCAGTGTAAAAACGGCAGGAAATCACGCCCTTGCTCTTCTCACAGGTAAAACTCTACAGCCAATATTCATCTACTGAAGATTAATCTGGCAGCAATTAATGACTCTGCCTAGGCGGGAGGGAGAACATTTTAATTCTGGTCTAGACTAAATTTCTTGGTGGCAACAAATCTGAAGGATATTTTGTCCTGACTAAAAATAAAAATGCCTGGTTGAATTCAGGTCAGCCTTTGCTACTGACTGACCTGAATAAGCTTTACTAGTTGAAAGAGACAAGTAGATAAATTTTGTAGGTACATATAGTGCATCAACTTTTGCCTAGAAGCATTGGGAGAAGGTTTCCTCTTATCTTCAGAAAAATAGGTGAATCCTTTCTCAAGGAAAAAGTCAACATTAAAAAATAAACATCAAAAGATGGAGATGAGTTTTATTAAGAACAAAATGTGTGCTAAATTAGGGTTGTATGTTTTGCTTTTTATTAATGGCATCCTCGGAGGATACTGACTCACTGGATGACGGAAGTGCTTGTGGCTTGGGACTCATCCTGAGCCACTCACCCCAGAACTAGGAAAGCTCTTCCCTTTTCTTAATGTAAGGAAGCTTCCAGATTCAATTGTCACGTGCTTCAATACCAAGAAATAGGAGCAGCAAAGCACTCAAGAAAGGCTCTCTAAAATGGAACAAGTTATCAGCTTGTGAGGTTATCCAGCTACTGGTGAGGTTTTCTAACAGGGAACAGTCAGGATTTCATCAGCCTTTGAGTACTGCTCTTTTTCCACTCAGACCAGGGATTGGTTTTGGAAGTCATCCATTCACCATGTCCCAGCAAGGAGGGACATGCCAGCTATGGACACAGACAGACCACAGCTGCGGTCTGAGGAAGAGACCTAAGGAGCCAACCAGGGTGATTTGTTCTCATCTATTTAGTCTGCCTTCAGAGTCTGTCTCTGATAAAAATTCCTGGGCCTTCTCTTTGCACAACTCTAACACACTTCCAGTTGTTTTGTTCTCAGGAAGTGATAGATTAAAGGGCTGCACATCTCTGACTCAGCCCCGTGTTTATACTTAGGTGTTTTAGCCTGATTAGAAATTCAACTCTTCCTATTACTCAGGTGTCAGGATTACTGCTGTGGAAAGCATCTGCTTTTAGGGAAAAGAGATAAATAAATCAAACATCATACAGAAAGTCACTGTCTTCCACCACTATACTAGATGTTTACTAGGACCTTCTAGCAGTCATAATCATTGTAATGTCTCTACTCTGTGATGTTGGCACTGTTGAAGGGAATAGCAACTGTAAGGCCTCTTTTGCCTTCATGCTTCACTAAGCACATGGCATGTAAGAAATGGACCTTCCCAGAGGTAAGATGGTAAAGGATTCTCATTGTCAGTGTATTTCAGTCAGAATTGCAGAACTGTTCTTGTATGTTTTCCCAACACTTATCCTGACCGCAGCAAGACAGCAATCCATAACTATTCCTACAGAGAATGTATTTATGATTTTACAGTTAAGTATTTTTAGTACTCTGTGTGTTTTATAGAAGCACCCAAGCTGAGGAAACTTTAAAACCAGCAAGATTTCCATACTTAGATGTAAACTGCTAATGCAGTTTGAAAAGTCTGGGCAAGGTTCTGTTGAGCAAGTTAGTTATGCATGCAGTGAACAGATGCCCTCAAGATGCTCACAAAGCTAGGAACCTGCTGAAGCACTCCTAGGGTTTTGTTCTCATTCCTCACTTATTCACCTCTGCCAGTTTGTTTCTGTTGCTACTAGGTACCTTTTGTTTCCAAATTATTGCCATGTGAGTGGGCTTTTGGAATTGCCTGGAGCTCTGGCTAAAGCAGGGAGTCGTGTGCATAAGTGGCAGCAGTCAGCAGTTCACAGACTCCCTTCACACTACACGTTGGGTTTGCTGAGATGTCTCAGCTCTGAAGATGAGTTTGTGCTTCAGTCATCACTGAACTGCACTGAGGGACAGTAAGGTGGTCCTTAAAACACACAACTACTGTTCAGCAACAAAACCTGGGAACCTGAAGTGCTGTGTGAGCTATTTTAGATGGTAATTTTCAAATCCTTCCTGTTTTAAACATTTACACTAGATAACAATGTTTATGAAATACACCCAACGTTATTTTTATCTAATTGCAAGTTACTCCCATGGTATATTGGAAAAGTGCTGGGATTTACAGACAAATAACATTCAAGTAGTTGGACTGCACTCCGAACAGTGATGCAGTGAGAAAGTAGTTCCAGTTTCTGTTGAGTAAATGCTGCTCAGGCCTCAATCTGCAGCTGCAGCTGGGACATGCTGGTGCATGGACAGGGCAAATCTGTAAGTCTTCCACCTGTGGCTAAGCCATGCTGCAGACTGTAACCCCTGAAGACGAAGGCTTTGTGCTACACCCTGGGGTCCTGTGGGTATTCTGGTGTTCTTCTGCACTTGCCTGAGCTCTGAGAGCTGCCCCTCACCTGTGCGATGTGGGAGTGCAGTGCCACTGCAAAGCATGGTGCAGTGTTGGCACAGCAAGGGACTGGGTCGGTCTGTAAGAGCACAACATTTGATGTGAGGCTTCCCAGTTCATACAGATCAAGAGTATTTTCTAATTAAGATGTCTCTACTGCTTTAAAACTGTCAGTCAAAATGGGTGTCTTTTTAGTTTTGGGGGAGTGGGAGATTTTCTTTCTGAGTGACCTTAAATTACCCAGACTATACAACGGGTGGCATGATCAGGACACTCACAGTGACCACTTCTTGCTCTGTAGTCCTCCCCCAGCATCTTTTGTCCAAAATACATCAGATCCATTCATGAGGTTTTCTTCTTCCAGTCTTACACTATTCCTAAAAAATTCACAAAGGCAGAATTGAGATTCCAAAAAATAATGCCAGCAGGAAACAGAATGGAGACTGAAGCATTCCCATCTTGAGAAACAGGCCAACAAAGAGAATATTGTCTTCATTTTGTAGAAGTTTATTGTCAAATTGCTTTGACCTCAGCTTTGGACTTATCTATATGTTTCTCAGTAGCAAAGTTTGAAATGCTGACAGAACGGCAGCAATGCTCCTGGTGCAGTAATCTCATGACATCTTTTGCGGTCAGTCTTTATGCTCACCGTGATAAAACAGCAGCCAAAAGGGGCACATTAAGTCTAATTACCCTCACTCAAACTTGGATGCTATGCAATTGGCAATTAAAAATCAGCAAACGTTTTCTTGACTCAACTGCTGGCAATTTTCAACTTTTGAAATCTTCCAAAATAAAAGCATTTATGAAGCTTTTTTGCTTAACCAGGTGCAATCCAGCTTCTAAATATATCTTGGTTTTGCCTGGAAGCCTGCCACAAAGGGTCAGCACCGGTACTGAATATTCCTGACAGCAGCACATAAGCACACAGGTAGTTTGTGAAACAGCTGGTGTCTCTTTAGCTCTGCTAAAGCTGTGCTTGGTCAGGAACATCACAGTCCACAGGGATGGCAATGAGAGCGAGATCTGCAGGCATGGATAGGTCATCCAATTAGTGACAGTCGAACAACACCAGATCTTTAAAGTCTGCAAGTAAAGACTTTACATAAAACCAGCAAACAGTCTCTTGTTTCTGCAGAACTAGAGTGAAATGAAGAAAATACTGCCAATGTACAAATTCTGAAACAGCTCTTAAACATTCACCTATCAAAACTGGTACCACCGTATTTATAACTAATTGCTTGGAGTCCAAATAAGTCTGAAGGCAAACTATGTTTTAAAAGATCTTTCAAAATCAATAGTTTTAGGAATTTTAGTTATGCAGTAATGGAAAATCTGCACTTCAGAGCTGCTTCCTGGGCTGAAAGTTATGCAACGAGAGTGGGGGATTTAATCTCTGAATACAACTTTTTATAATAATCTATTTTGACTTAAACAGAAAGGTGATGATGTACATTATGGGCCTAGTTTTCTTTCACTTACCCTCCTTTTCCCTGATGATAAATCCCTTCAGTTAAAGAAGTTATAAGAATAAAAGACAGAAAGAAACAGGATTCAATTTATTGAAGATAAAGCTGAGATTTGGAGAAACACCACTGTAGAGAAGTTGCAAGATGAACCTCGTATAAAATTCCATGGTAGTTCATAATCTTGCTACATATCTAATAGCAATGTCCTGGGGGATGGGGCAGAATGGACATAGCTCTTTGCATAGGACAGCTTGACAGATAAGCTATCAGATTTTCATTACAGAGAAGAGTTTTTTCATTTCTACTGGATTTATTATAGTAGTTATTAAGGTCAGTAAAGCACACCATCGACTCCAGGGAAGATGACAAGAGATACAGCAAACAAGCTATTATTGATCTGTCTCGAGGACAATGAAACACCCACTGACCCATTCCCAGATCAGATATTTACTGCTTTTCCTTATTGCTAGATGACAGCTAGCTTTATGTTTGTTGTATATAAATATTCTAGTTTGCTGGAATACATATGTCATGGTTTAGAATCTCATGGTGCAGAGATGGAGTGAAACAACATGTGCAATGAAATGAACAGATGCAGATTTGAAAAAAAAGTTGCAGATTGTCTTTTCTAGCACAAATTTTCTTAGTAAAAGATACTCACCTTCAATGGAATACACTGGGCATGGATTTTTACATGTGCATCTAAAATCTAAATACAAATTTTCACCTTCCTCATATATTATTAAAATCAATGGATGCCAGTACCTTGTCCAATTATAAGCAATAAAAAGATTTTTACTTTACATTTTAAATTAATGGTATCATTGTTTATGGTATCATTGAAAGCCCTTGACAGATTTATATAATGCATGAATTATAACCAGCTGTGAATTACCAGGTTGCAGTTCTATCAAAAGCTTCAGGTAATGTCATAAACCACAGAAGAGAAGCCTGATTCACTAAAATCCCAATGGAAATACAAATCTGTAACTTCCATCTTATTTGCAGTTTTACATACAAACTCTACATGAGGAAATACTGATGCGTATACACTTCCTTGCCTAGATTCCCTTCTCTCAACTCCTCCTGCTTCATTATTCCCTCGTTTTTGTGACTCCTCACATCCATGGGCATGTTGCTTTGCATGGCAGCTACAGCCACTGTCTCAGCTGCAATTTTAAGGCTCAGGAGTCCTAATCTCTGTCTATTCTACTTTGCATTAACACTGGACTGCCCTCTGCAGAAAAGTCAACAAAAGCAAATATGGGACAATTCCTGATGCACACAAGTCTAAAGGCCAGTGAATGGGCTTAATTCGTCAGTGAAAGTGTATGTGCTACCCTCCTGGTGGAGAAATGGTGTATCTGGGGTGTGGTATAACCCCTGTCCTGATAGTTATATTGATGCAGATTCCCAGGATGCGCTGTCAGTCTGTCCCACCTTGGTCACTACCATCCAGGGAGAAAGGATTTCCACCTTCTTTAAAGGAGCAGGCAAGCCAAATCATTCCTAAATCTAGCTCTTTTGATGATCCCCTTTTCATTTTCCTGCCCAGTTAGTACTGTGGGGCACAGTACAGAAGGGAATTTTACCTCTCTGTGAGGATATATCAGTCTGGCAGGTTCTCCTGCATTATGGCTCTGATATTCACCTCCAATCTGTCCACGACTCAGTCGCTTGTGTTTGACAAATACAGACAAGTGGTTCACTCCAGCTTTAACATTCAAAGAAAAGATATTTAATATACTACCTTTTTTATTCATGTAGAGTCAGGGGACCTGGAAACCAGAGGAAGAACCTCTTCCATGTCCCCAGCCAGTGCACTGGTAGGTGCAGCCAAGGGCCAGCGAGTCACCAGGGCTCCAGAACCAGCACTGCCAGCCACCCGAATGGCTTCACAGCACAATGCACCACCAAACCCTTGTCACTGGGACTCAGCTGTGTCACCTAATGCCTGCCCACGCTTTAGGAAATGTTAACAAATAAAAATATATGGTTTATATATTTTACACCTTAGCTACACCTCACCTTATCCTTCCCCAGTGCTCACAGTTTAAGGCATTGTAGCTTTCTGAAAACATTGCAGATCAGGTGATATTGAAAAGGTTAAGTAAATCTAATAGCTAGCAAGGGTTAAATAAGCCTAATATCTAACAAATAAAACCCGGAATTCAGAGCTGTAAGAAGCCATGACTTGCAGAATTTGGCACTAGAAAGCAGATTGTACAGGTGCAGAAATATGACAGCTGTGAATGATCATAGCCAAGGACAGAATTAAAATTGTTCTTGAAATTCCCTTGCAATTAGTGCAGGGACACTGCACATCATCAAAGCCTGTGCTTGTGAGTCCAGGGTTTCACAAAGTGAAATAATGCTCATGACACTGCTATGTTTTGGTGTCATTAGCAGTAATTAGGCAGTGGGGAAAGTCTCAGCAGACCAGAAGATCTGGGACAACAATTTCAGGTCTGATGTGGAAAATATTTAAGAAAACCTGCAGGCTTCCATTTTAAAATAGAAGCTAGATGTACCTGATTTTAACCTTTCATAGTAAGCACTTTTTGAGACTATAAACATCCATAAAACAAATGGCTTGTTGGATGTATCACCTTGGTCAAAGCGGATTAACAAAGCTCAGATAATTTCCCCATACTGATAGAGCACCTTTTTCACCACCGACTTATCTGCTCATGATTTTTTAGGAGAAAGAACATAAACTGGCAGGAGTGAACAACCCAATTTCAGTGTATTAGTTCCTTTGAAGTGTAATTGGTCAGGGGAAAATAAATCAATACAAAAAAGCCATATTAATTTTTAATCTTTGATTTTTCAGATTAAACATGGATTTTGTGTTAAACACATTTACAATCCCGTTTATGTCAATAGAAAATTTAAAAATGAATCATAGTCCAGTTTTTGTTGAGCATTTGCAATAACGATCAAAAAAAAGGTTTTTTTTAAGATTCAGGTGTTTTGAAGATTGACTTTTTTTGAAAGGATGTAGTTAATGTCAGATATACAAAACCAAGACTTATCATTAAAGTAACCACCTAAAATGAAATCAGAAAATGCAATAATAAAGCTCCTACCAAAATGGTTGTTACAGGGATATTATTATTTTTTTTTTTTTTAATGCAATACTAATCCTATTTCTTCAAAAGAAAAAAATTGGGAAAAAATGTGGAAATTGCATCTTTCAACAAGGATCATGTACTGGCATAGACAAGGCAAACCCCCTTGGGAGTGGCCAGTGTGCCAGGACACTGGGCTAAATGCAAATAATGGTAACATTTTAAAGTGTGCATGTTGGGAAAATGATCTTTAAGCCTTCTTCTCACTTACTGACTTCAAGCATTGCAAAAATGTCTAAAATATACAAGAATAGCATAAATGACCTTCAGGTCATCATAAAAATTTGTATCAAAAGCTATTTAAGTTGTTCATTGTCTGCAGTTACAATCTTCAGTTTTCTATGACACTGCAGGGATTTATGCCCATGTTCAATGTTAGACATAATTTACAACATGTCTAATTGACCATTTTTATCAAGATAGGAGACGTGCTGAGCTTTTTGAACTGCCTAACCTTAACAGTGTATCCACATCACTAAAATGAAACATGCCTACGTGACATGGGATATGTACACCTGAATTCTGCATGCGAGTTTGTCAGTGATTTTTCCTCTTGACCTTGGGCAACTCACTAAAAACATCTGCTGGCCCACTGCCAGGCACACTTGACTCCTGTGGGCCTTAGTAAACTTGTGGAAGGATTAGGCCTTCAATGCCGGGTCCCTGCATCATTTCCATAGTTGGATCCTCAAAGGAAAGATTACCTTGTATGCAAAGGTATGTCTGACAAACGTGTAAGACCTAAAATTTTAGCAGATGCTCTTTTCCTTCAGCTCATCCTAAGCAATGAAAGGCAGAGAAAAACAACTTCCTTCAGCAACAGGCCCTAATCCTTTATTGACAGACCAAGTTTCCCAGCAGCTGTTTTCTGCAGCACTGGCCCCTCATCTGTGCTGAGAACAGCTGGGGAGCTGTTGCACGGAAAAAGAGCAGGAGAATTATCTTTGGGACCTTTCACTTTAGGACATAGTTCTGTTTGCAATTTTAAAGTCCTGGAGCTTACGTACATACAGATGCCATATCGAAATGAACAAACAACGACCCTGCAGGGCGAAGCACGGAGCAGACAGGAAATGCCTTAAGGTAACCCCGGCAACCTTAATTTTCTCCATTTGTGCAGTCTTTAATTTTGTCATCACACAGTAATGATTCTCCTTCGGCAGACTTCTCTGCCAGATGTTTAGAGCAGCACCAGCAACCAACAAGTGTAAGGTATCTAGATGATCTGTGCTGGAAAAATAACAAAAAAACAGTGGTAAAGCCCTCACGGAAATTTGCGGATCTTTCACCTCGAACAAACACCTTGTAATTACTATGTATTCAGTTTTGTCTTGTACAAAAAAGTAGGAAAAACTCAGGGAGAGGAAGTACAAAAAACTGCATGTAAAGTCCATCTTACACAGAAATGATATTTCTAGGATGTTGATGAGAGTTTATCCAATTCTTCAGTACATCTAAAAGCAGATATGTTGCTAGAAGTTCAATTTGGATAACCATCAAACTCTGTTTCTCAAGGTTTCCTAGCCATCAAACTTATTTTTCAAAAAAATATTTGTATACATAAATGGGAAAAAAATCATTATATTAAAAATTTATTTTCAATACACCATAAAATATTTTTCAATATAAAACGTTTTCAAAGATCAAATTTCTTGTAAAGTCCCTCTTGGGAGAAGTTTTCCCTGGAACTCTCACAAATGTGAAGGCAAAAGAGGAACAGTAACTGTTACACTGCTTATATAGTGGCTGTTTATAGCAAATACAGCTGCTGATTTCGTAATTTTATAGAGAGACCCCAGCTGGAAATGCAGTAAGGTTGTTATCCCCACCCCCACTGGATTAGCTATGCTAGGATTTCGTGTTGAGGAGACTGGCAACTGGGGTTTCCCCCTGTACTAAAACCATAAATAATAATCCTCTCCTCTTCTCTCTAGCTAGTGGAGTTAGTAATCAGACTAAGAGCTTCTAGGACAATTGAGGAATATCTGCATTAACATTCATTAAATATTAGGTAGGAAAAATCCAATTGGCTATTAATTTACCCACTGTAAATGCTTCCACATGAAATTACAGAAGTAAAGATGGCACAGAGTTAAAAAACATTATCCGTACTGCTTAACTTGCAGCATTTACTGCATGCTGGCTGAGTAATCAAATACCATATTATTTATTTGTGAATACAAGGGCTCGAGTGTCAGATACACTATGTTTCAGTTATAGATGGACCAAAGCTCTAAAGCAGAAATCAGTGTTTAACTCCGAAGGTGGGTGGAGGCTGTGATCTATTACTGTTGAAGCAAGCAAAAGGATTGCATTTGAAAAATGAGTCTAAGGTATCCTCTGTAGAGAGAAAATATAAAAGTACACAAGAAACAGTAATAAGCAAAAATGAAAAGATGAACTAGTAATAAATCAGCATGAAATAATTTAAGAACCTTGCAAGCTGATGTGCAGCTACTGCAACATGTGGAAAATTGCTCTGGAGAATGAGGCAAGCAGATCACAGGCATCCATTAATAATCCCTCATGTTTCTTCTGGTGTCTCTTATCCTTTGCAACAGATCTCCTTAAAATTTAGCATGCTGGCCTCAAAACGAAAATCAGGTTATTAATCAGAGTTTGAGAAGTATTTATGACAATCCCCTTTTCCTATTTTTTCTTCTATTTCAACAGGATCCAAAGGTTTTTGTATCCAAGGGAACATATGATCTTGCTGCTTTGAAATAAGAATTTCTGTGTGGAGTTTAAAATCAGCTGAAAACATCAGTCCAGTGCAAAGGTATTCCATCCATGTAATAAAAACAATGGAACAGGGGCTGCAGGTTCGCCGTGTTGATTTCTAAGTTTTCCAGTTACACAGGGAGGACGAAGGTCTTTCTCAACTCTCTCCTTCTACTTTTTTCTCCCTTGTTATTATGCTATGGGCTGACATGAAGGGCTGATATGAGGGGCTCATAGATGGAAGGGAGTGGAAAAAGCCTCTTGTCTTGTCAAGTTTCCCCAGGGTGGGTCTGGCACTGCTCACACTGTTTCCCCTGCCCTACCGTGTCAGGAGTGGGGCTGTTGCAGATGCCCACTGACCACCCTTCCTCCTCAGGCTTGGCTCCTCTGCCAGTAGTTCTGGTACTTCTTGTTAAGTGCAAAGAAGTGCTAGAGGACTGGCATTAAACACAAAAAATCCAGCAACCATCAGATTGTACCCAAAGTCACCTAAAAGCTCAGCTCCCCTACTTCTGAGGTCTGCTCAGGAAGATGCAGAGGGTTGGATCCAGCTGACTCAATCCATGTCCAGGAGCAGAATGAGGCTGGGGGAGCTGTGCATCTTCTACCCCCCCAGCTTTTCTCCCAGCCACTGGTGAGCAGCAGGGGACCTCCTATGGCAATGTGAAAAGCAACACCCATTTGGGACAAAGGCACAACCCAGGCATGCTGTAACCAAAAGGTTTAAAATAGACATTCACTTCAACAGGTCTATTCAGCAGGTTAGAAACGTGCAAGAAGCTTTAAAAATTTCATTTGGACAAATTGTTTTTTCTAAAATATTCACTAAAGGGAAAAGTGTAAGGTACTTAATTATATTTTCAGTCCAGAATAAAGTATCTTTGGAAATGAGGAAGACATGCCAGAAGAATGAACAGTTTGGTGGTTAAGGCAGGTCATCTGCTGTGTGGGATAATAAAGTCCAGATCCCACTTGAAATTAGGGAATGTGATTTTCTTGCTATTAATTTAATTGTTTTCTTATTCATGCCAGGAGCAAATTTAAATTCACTCTTGGGAGGTCAAAATTCACTTCATGTTCTGGCAAATGGTCTGAATTATTTATTGTGCATAATGTTAGCAAAAAAGGCTAGAAAAAAAAAAGCTGGTTTGGGGGGGAATAATCTACATTTATATTAGCTAACCAATATTGGATTTGACCTGCTTGGAAATAGATCAGTTCAAAACCATGAGAAATTATTTCCTGACAATTAATAATTCTGCCCACATTTTTCTAGGGCTATAAGGGCTTGAATAATATTCACCAGATACCAAATGGCAAAGAAGAACATGGGAAAGTGAGTTACACTCACCATCAAATTTACATCCACATGCATAACCAGCATTTGTGTTTGTGCATTCTTCTCATTTCCCCATGAGAATGCAGTAATCCTACTATTCCCATTTAGGTAAACACACTGTTTTCTTTCTTTATTGTGAAAATAGCAACAGGATGGGGAAATAAAACTTTAGCAATAATTTAGATATTTTCTGCACTGTATCATTAATGTATTTTGATAGCTTCCATCTCCCCTGCTCTTTCAGCTTCTTGATCTGAGCTTGTTCTCTAGGTCAGCAGTTGAAGTCATCAATACTTTGCAGTCGCCATTATCCTTGGTGTTACAGCTGACTGTTGTTGTTTTCACACCTCTTATATTTCCTAAAGACTTGTCCAAATTTAAATTAAAACTTAATGGTAATATTTTATTGGTTTACAACTAACATACTGGAGTATTGCTTGTAAAAATAAAGTGATTTTCAGTGGTATGATATACATATTTCATCATTTTTCAGAACAGCTTTGATACAAATCCTCCCTAAAATCAGCTAGGATTTTAAATTAAGTGAAACACAATGGCTTGAAGGCAGGAACTGAAAGAGCCAGCACTCATCCCCATTTCCACATGTCCCACTGGCAACAATGGGAACTAAATGCCAGTGGTGACCCAGCAAGATCATCTCTGTGAGCAGCTCACCAAATACCTGCCTGTGCACACTGCAAGAATGCACTCTGAGCTGTGGGAAACTGCGTGAGCTCATCCCTGGGGCTCTTTGTCTGGGCTAATTTACATGGACTTCCCAGTGCCTAACATCAGTTCACTTATCTCTACATCTCTAGCCATATCTCTGGAAAAGAAATCCCTTTAATTCAAAATAATTTTAATTCGAAACCCTTTTAATTCAAAACCAAGTTTGGTATAAGCTTGGCTAGAGCCGAGGTGTTCAAGATTTAGAATTTTTATTTTCAGTTTGTAGAACATACAGAAACCCATTCATATGCACAGTTAACTGGAAGTTTATATCAATTTTGGAAATAAAGTTCTCATGGATAAGAACCTACAGAGTCGAATGTTTATAATTTTCTATGGCATCTTTTTTGCAAGGATCTCAAGGCCCTTTCTAATATTAAATGTGCTTAAACACTCCAGATGCTATTTCCACTTTAAGGAAACAGTGGCACACAAAGAGGTTGAGTAATTTGCCAAAAAGGGACATGTAATCCAGACATCCTGGACTCATGCCTTAGTCAGAGAACAATTCTGTTGGGATTAGGTTTTCAGCCTGCCCTGTTAAAATTTTCTAATTAATGGGATTATAAAATGAGAGATTTAGTATTCCAGTAAGAGCTGTATAATCACAATCCAGACACTTTTTCAAGTGTCTGGATTGTGATACCATATGAAGGAGAGTACATTCACCACCCACTAATACTTTGACATTTACAAAAAAAAAAGTTCTGTAAATAGTAAACAGATGAATAAAAAATAAAAAGAAAAATCAGAAATGTTAATCACCAGGGAACAAGAAGAGTTCAATGAACCCATCTCCCAAAATTTAAGCTGTCATAACAAATGTTTTTTAAAATATAAGTTTTTTAAAAGATAAGTTAAATTTTCAAAAATTTACATCAGATAAATAAATAATAATAGAAAATGGTGGGTCATGAGGGATTTATAATAATAGAGATTTACAGCAATGATGCACATTTAAGTTTAGTAATTGAGTGAACATAAAGTTCACTGAAAAAATAGAATATTGAAAAAAATTACAACAAGTATCAAACCTATTCTATAAAATAGGAAAGATTTTCCTATGTAAATTCAGAGTCTGTTTTTCAAAGAAGATTTGAAGGCAGCAGCAGGTCAAAATACAGCTTAGCAATGTCTAGGAAGGTATCTCTTTTAATGTTTTATTAATGATGTAAAACTATCCTGAGCCATACAAAATATAATTCTGATAAGGTAAATAAACATCACTGATATGCATTCTGTCTTGCATAAAGTAATTTATGAATAGATTAACAATTAAACTAGCTCTGACTTCTCCCTCTGGAAAACCTCTCTGTTTCTCAGTTCTCTTTGGCAGTGACTTCCTAGACATTTTATTCTCTTTTGGCATAAGTGAAATTATTCTTGACATAGCCTTCCTACAATTACTTATCCCATAAACCAAGTTGTTCTCATACTATCATTTTCTGATCTCCATACCATCATACCCTTCTCTTAAGTTTATACTATGCTATTTCCTGTATTTTCTTGTGCTGGGTTCACCTTGCAGGAAAGTGATACTGTAGGAGATGGAAAGCTACCAGTGTGATCCTCTGCTAGTTCTCCCTGTCGGCACGTCCAGGGCTAGCACATCTCTTTCTCTCAAGCTCTTCTTCATCTCCGCTGGTCCCAGGAGTGTTTGGCTGTTTTTATACCATGCCATTGTTAACATCCAGTAAAGATGATGCAGAATTCTCCAACCAAACTGACAGAAGATACCAATGAATAAGAAAAGGTTGTGGGAATGTGCTAGTATTGATGGAAATTTTATCTGGGGAGGCTTCTGATCCAAATTATATGCATTAAAAGGGCCAATAAGCCAGGCTAAGATTTAAATTGCTCCTTGCTCTGATTCAGCTCCACAACACAGACACCAGACTACAGGTGAACGCTGAGCAGATTTCCCAGTCTCTGCTGTTGGAATGGCCCACTTCCCATGGTTTTCATCATGTTCTGTGGAGCAAGGACCTGAACCTTAGTTTCCACTGCCCCAAGTTACAATCCTCCCAGCTGAGCTTGCCAAAATATTTAATGATTAACACAGAAAAGCTTCAAAGGGAGAAATGGAAATATCCTGCCCAATTCTGTTCTTCCCAAGAACAGCCACCCTGCAAGAGGTAGCTAATTTCAGTATAAATGAAGACACCAGAACAAGGAGTTACCCTGAGTAACTAGAGGATCACCCAGGCACATTAGCTGTTCTGAGACAACTTTCTTCATCATCTTGGTGGATTTGAAACAGTTTTTAACACACAAATTAGTGTGGTATAGGTAAAACATTCCCACCGAGTTCTAGCCCTGTGGCTGTATGGAGCTGTGCCAAAAGCTCATCTGGCTCCCAGGCCTCTGAACCTGGGCAAACACAAATTTAGCTTGAAATCTTTTCCTGCACCGAGATCACTATGAATTGGTTCTGACCCTTTATAAGTTCTCTTCTTCATCTTCAGAAGAAACCTTTCAGGGAATGTTTAAACTATACGTTTGATACTGTTTTTCTTCTCCCACTTCTGCATTTGTATAGGAGTAATGCCCAGGAGTTCTGAGGTCAGGTACAATCCTGCTGTCCTAGACAATGATGCCATGAAAAGACTGTCTCAGTCTGAAGAACTTCCTCCCTCATGTCAATCTACCAATACTTATGACATCATTTATGTTTTGGGGTTTGGTTTTGTCTTGTTTGTTTTTGGGATTTTTAAGTGGATAAGCTGGGAGACAGTGGAAAATCAGCAAATGCTCAAAAGCACACCCTCTCTGCAGGTTTGGAGGACTCCTATGTGGAAATCTGGAAAGGAAGTAACTTATTTGGGAACAGTAATAGCTCTGCAGGTTTCCTATTCAGCTGTTGCACAGGTGGACCTTGAAGGAATTTCCTTTTAGAAATTAAATAAAACCATATGGTATTATCTACATGCAATAAAGAACTTGAATATAAACACAGCATCCTGACTTATTTTTTATTTAGAACAGATGGTATTTATAAAGCGAACGCAAAGGAAACACTTAAGATGGGAGATAAACGGTACAAAACAGGTGAGTCAGAAGAAAGAGTCCAGTCTTGTTTTGCAAATTAAATCTCTTGGTGAATAAACAAGGCTACTCTCATTCTCAACATAACAGTATAAAAATAATATTAGGGGCCTTGTTTCTAACCCTTTGTACACGTGTCAAACAATGACTGTTTTTATTCAGGAAACATGAAAGGCAGGACTTGCAGTGATGATGCAAATCATAATTGAAGTGTGCTGGCAAAGAGCTGCAGAGGCTGAAGGAAATATGCATCATGTCCACTGAGCCTGGATCTGCTCCATACTTTTAGTCACCCAATTCTGCATGAACTGCTGCTGTAAACCATCAAAGGATGGGTGATGTTAACCTCCTGCAACACTGGCTGGAGATGGGAGGATGGTTAAGTCTATCTTTCTCATTAACCGACACGTTACAAATTCATCGCTTCACAGAACTGTGGCAATAAATCACTGATAACTTTTTTTAGATCAACAACTCTTCTAACATCAACTTTATAAACGCCAAAGCACTCTCCTGTTTTTTGTTTTTTTTTAAGCAACCCAGAAGGGATTACTGTATTTATGATGCAGGACTGGGGGTCCAATGGTCTATCATCTTCCACTCTCTGTAATACTGTTGAATTCATGTCTGACCTTGCCTTGGGACACAGTGCCATGAAACAGTTATTTTGTATTTAAAAGGAACTAAAGCTTCCATGCATCTGACAATAATTGTCAGTTCTACTTCATTATGAGGAAAGAAATTATGCTTTTTGTTGCAGTACATGCAGATATTTTATACTTCATTATGTTGAAGTCATAACCACAAACACAACATGTTGCCCAATACCAAAAGGGAATCAGAAAACATTTCAACAGAACAGTTCTTAATGGTGCCTTAGCAAAGATACTTTTACTTTGCAATTTTCCTTTTGCAGCAGATGTCGCAACAACTAATGAGAGCTTGTCCATTGATATAATCCAGCTTTGCATCAGGCAATTCAAGCTATTAATCAAAAATATTCATTTGATCCTCAAAATCCAGGTGATGAGCTTATCTTTCAAGAACTGAGTAATAATTTTGACTCTTTTTTCTTTTAGCCTCTTACTCGTCAGTTTTTTTTTTTAAGTTTTCAAATGTTTTCTGTAGCAACAAAGATATGCAATACTTCATTTGAAAATATATTGTATTCTTTCATTTCTAGTGTTGTCTTTAAAAAACACCCATCACTTTGCCTATCCTTGATAATAAAACAGGATTAACCAAATGTTAGTACTATAAGCTGTGTGACTGTAAGAATTTAAGTTTCAGTCAGGAACGAGTAATGTGCTAAAAATGTGTGCCATATGCCAGCAAGTGAACATACAGTTATCCAGTCCTAAAGGACTTCTTCATCTATGTATATTATTGATTTAATGGGTTAAGATTTGTTTTTATAATTCAGGATATAGAAGCAATTTGTAAATTCCCATGTTTGCAGCCATGAAATCAAGAACCCTGCTTAGCAGTGAGCCCACATCTCCTTGTTTGGCCTTTTTTGCTCATGTAGAGGCTGAAGCTCTTTGTCTTGCCCTTGATGTCCTTGCCAGTTCAAGCTGAACTTTGGCTTTCTTAACTCCACCTCTGCATGTCTGGGCAATATTTCTAAAGCCCTCTTTTGTAGCCTGGCCCCGTTTCTGACTCCTGTATGTGGCCATTTTGCAGTAGAGGTTTGTCATGAATCCTAGAATCATTGAGGTTGGAAAGGACCTTTAAGATCAGCCAGTGCAACTGCTAACCCAGCACTGCCAAGCCCACCACTAAACCATGTCCCCAAGTGCCACATCTACACATCTTCTAAATGCTTTCAGGGGTGGTGACTCCACCATTTCCCTGGGCAGTCTGTTCCAGTGCTTAGTGTCACTGTGTAAGCAGAGAGGACAAAACAAGGAAAGGATAGCAGCATTTTTCAAGTAATGTGAAATCGTGAAAAGAGATGTCAGAAAATTTGGGATGGCATCAGTAACTGAATGGACAACATGCTGAGAAATGAATTTCAGTACTGACTGGTAGGCAAATTTTACACTCCTCACACCTGTCTCATTGGTTCTGCAAGGGCAAGATATACAAGAATAATCATTCAAGCACTTCATAGGGCATACTTTGCTCCCTGATGCTGCCATAGCCCCCCTTCCTCCAGAAACCACTGCCTGAGCTAGTTTTGGGAAACAAGAGTTTTCCCTCTCTGTGTTCAAGCTGAAACCCAGCTATCTCTGCCCTGCAGGACAGGAGACTGCCCTGGTCCCTATCCCATGCAGCTTCCACGGCTGGACTGCTGCCTGCAGCTTTGTAAATCATCGCAGGAAAGCTGCAACTGTGATGGCTGGCTGCCACTTGTACTTCAAGGACATCATGATGACAGTCTGTGATGAGGGACCAGTGATGCAAAGCTCTTGGCAGAGCAGTCAGATGGACAAGGGACAGGGCAAATAGAGCCACAGAGACACAGCTCTCCTAAAACTGGGGGTGCAACCTCACCTGGTCATCCTGTCTCAAAAAGAATGCTACACAACTGGAAGGCTGAACAACACTTCAAGGAGTGAATGTTAAGACTATTTAAGACTATTAGGGCAATGTGACAAAAATAATTTATTATGAAGTTTTGCAGAAGGTAGGTAAGAGGTCCATATTGTATCCAATTTCCTTTACTATGGGAAATGGGAAATGTCCGTCAAAATATTTTTCTATTATACTTGACAAGGATCTGCAGGAAATTTGTATTTGTGATTTTTATAACTTGAAGCTAATGCAAGGAATGGACTAAAGGGGCTGGAATTTTGTATAAAAGCTCTCCTAGGGCATACAAGTGCATGATGGAGTAGGGCATATTTATCCTAGAAGTTGTCTCCAGAAAAGGAAGCAGTGCATATGGTCAGAGCACTTCTGTGCTTGAGGTCCAACGGGCTTCATGTTCAAGAGCCAGGCTCGCTTTGCTTCCTGTCAGTGCCATTCCAGAGGAGTTACATTGCTCCCACAGCTGCTTCACTGTGTTGTGTGGATACATCAAGCCCAAGCTTTTTTATGGCTCCTTACACCTTACTTCAGTTCCTGATGATGACATTGGCCCTGTGTTCAGTACCAGTGTATTTGGCACACAACAGTTTTAGACTTGGAATTGCTCAACTCAGTAATCAAAGAGGACATCTTCAGTGGGAATACTGCTGCAACCTTCTATGCCAGCCTGGTCAAGAGGAACTACAAGATCTGACCTGTGTTGAAACACGCACTTGTAAAGCTATCCAAGTAATGGAACAATTAAAGTGTTTTCTGCCTAGTGCAGCCCTACACTTCTGTGCTACTCACATGCCATACTAACCCGTTTATAGGTGGTTCAGTCAGGTCTACATTATGCTGTCTCCAAAGAAGTGGCTTTAACATAGACAGCCTCTCACAAAGGAGCCCTGAGAAGATATAAATGATTTGTATTTTTCCTTCTATCATTCAAAATTTGAGTAAGAACACCACACGAACAGGACTGGAGGAACAAAACTCTCATAAACTTTTCTAGACCTAGATGTAGGCACATGCTCAGCATCTGAAGTTGGTGGTTTCCCAATAGTTCTATGATATTAATGACATTTGAGTAAACTTTCCTATCAAAAAGACAACTCACCTATGCTATCAACAGCTGGTAAATGATTTATAGGATCTATATCCAATAACTAGGTGAGAAAAAATGCTGGAGTATATTCTGCTGTTAACATTGTCAAAAGTAAAGCCATATCTAAAATACTTCTTGTCAGTTTTAGTAAAAAAAGTTCTCTAGTGAGTAACTTTAACCTTAAATTCCTAATGCAAGGACAAATTACAGCTTATAGGAACTTCACACAATTTTACCATTTTACAAAATACATGGTTACAAAATACACTTCCCTCACCATCAGGTGATGATGTACTTTGACCTCTAAAAGGCTTTACTGGAAAGACTAAGAAAATTGCCATCATTAGTAGATCCAATATGAAACTTGAGCAAATATGATTTATCAGTGTTGAAAAGGACCAAGCCATACAGAGACACCACCATAGGAAAGCACTGGTTCTTCTTTTACTTCCTGGGCATTATGTAAATAAATATCTTCCTCAACCTCACTGACTTCAGGTTTGGAGGTAAAGTTCATATACATATTTAATTTAGCATTATGAAAGTCCTTAGAAAAGACCTGTATTTCAGGACTAAAAATCAGATAAGACTACTGCTAAAAAAAGAGCCTAAACTGTTGTAGCAAACTTGGAAAAACCATTCAGAATATTTATTTAGACTAATAACTGAACACTGGTATTAGAATTATTGTTGGGTTATGCACCACAATTTATTCTTATAGTGAAAATTTTACTTTAGACAGCAATGTTAATACATGGCAACAGGTAAAAAAAGTTCCTGATTGGAATTTATGAGCTAAATTGAGACTGATGACACAGAAGTCATAAGCTCTGGAAGAAGCTGCTAAGGGTGAAAAAAGAGGGGTCAAACAAACATATAGAGGCCAGAGGGATAAAATGATGAGCTCTGTGTTTGCTTATTTGCAGCAAGGTTAAGAGTCACAAACGCTGTGATGAAGATTTGATAGAGAGCTCATGAAAGAAAGGACTTCTAAGATTCAGTGGCCAGAGATGAAGTTCACAGAGGTGAAGTTCACACCATGAGTTAGGTACAAGATTTAAAGTAAGTTTGAGTGTTCATACTGTTTGCA
Organism: Daphoenositta chrysoptera; assembly: GCA_013397915.1. Classification (NCBI taxonomy): domain Eukaryota; kingdom Metazoa; phylum Chordata; class Aves; order Passeriformes; genus Daphoenositta; species Daphoenositta chrysoptera. The sequence continues at coordinate 408,047 of VZRO01007695.1, read as the reverse complement.
CAGAGACATTGTTTCCCTTTCAGAATGCAAAGTTTTATAGTATGTTACAGTTTACATAAATTACCATGCTGGATGGAAATTGCTTGGTGAGAAAGTTGCGTGGCCTCTGCGCTGCCTGCAGTACAGAAAACAGTAAACACTGACTAGGCAAAGTCCAGTCTTGCTTGCCAGGTTTAATCCATGGAGGCCTGTTTGAGTCCCTTCCCACTCCTCACATTCACCTCTTTAAAACTACATATGGCAAACAGATACCAAGTCAGGAGGGTAGACAGACTGTTCGGGGGAGAGAGAATTTCCCTCATTTCATTTTGCACCTATCAGATAGGCAGCAGTTCTGAAAAGGGGCTCTGTTCAAAACATCTGGTACAGTGGCACCCTCACTGTAAACCATGCAATTAGCACCATTCCTGTGATATAGAAAATCAACCATCCATTATAGGAAGAAAATTAAAATCTTTAATTTCTTCTAGACTGATATAGGTAATAAGTCCTAAGACTTATTCACTCTCACATGGCGAAAGAGAACCAAAATGCATTCTTCTAGTAAGCAATTTTACTTTTATGTATGTGAGATTTAGGAGGGAAAGCTTACCACTTCTAAAAAACAAAGTTTTAAAATAGTATCTGTGGACAGACTTCTATTAATGTTTTCTTTCCTGAAGCTTTGGAACTGACTGAAAAGAGGGTCCCCAAGGGGAGAAGCTGAGGCTGACCCTCCTGCCAGAGGGACAGCTGCAATCAGGAGAGCAGCCTCAGCTCCAGGCTGGCCACAGCACATCCTGCCCGGTGCACTGCAGGGATCTCTGACCAGAAAACCAGGATACTGTTATCAGTGAGATATAGGGAACATGGGGCTATGCAGAAATGACTCTGCTCTTCGTGGACAAATTATGGACAGGTCAGTGAAACACAGCTTGCCTCAGGTATGTTTTGTTCATCAGCAAGTACATTCCAGTACTTAACAAATGAGTTCAACACAGGAGCTTCCTCCTGTGGGTGAAGGCATGGTGGGCAGTCCTGAGGGAGTGCTGCTGAAGCCACACCGGGAGAATGGGGCAGTGTTGCTCGGGGAATGGAGAGCATGAGGACGAGGACAAGGAACAGGAGACACTTTCCAAAGCAAGACCTGAAGAAGACTAACCTAAAGGAGAGGAAAATGGAGCAACAAGTGAAAAGAATGAGGGTAAAGAAACAGATGAGACCAAGACTATCCAGGCTGGATGGGGCGTTGAGCAATTTCATGTAGCCGAAGATGTGCTGGTCCATGGCAGTGGGGTGGGAACAAAATGAGCTTCAAGGTCCCATCCAACCGAAAACATCTTATGATTTTATGGTTGTCCCACTATCATGTGTAACTTCTCCATACAGTGAGCCATTCATCCAATGTGATACCAAAAAACATTGGCAGAAGCATAAGTAGAAATTCCAATTCCCTCACTGATTGTGAAACTGTACTTTCTTTGGTTTTTCTTTTTGATGTCAAGTCTATATATATACTTTTTTTTTTCAGGGATTACTTTTATCTTCCATAGATTGATGAAAGAAGCCAGTCTTTACTATGCTTGCTATCAGAACTTCTCACAGCACAGTGCTAATACACAAATCTTATTCCTGGGTTACTTAAATGCTCATGACACAACAGTTAAAAAGTCACCTTTAATGAAAAACTTCTGTTTTACAGTTTCGCAATGCCTATGATCTTAAGATTTAAGGCCAGGCAGCAGGTACAGAGAAGCAAAGTTCTATAGCCCTGGAAAAAAAGAGGCTAAACAGTGTGGCCATATAATGAATCATCTAAATTAATTTTTGCCTGTGGTCTTTGTAGCTATTTATGATAAATTCAAAAAGTTCAACAACAGGAAGAGTGAAACAAACAGATGGCATTGTGTTTCGGCTCTGGCTACAGTTAAACTGGGCTTTTAACCAAGGTAGACCTGTCCTTTTCTTTCTTACACATCATCACTGATCTGAGAATGCAGTTTCACAAGTGAAATTTCTCTCCCATTACTTGCAAGTGCCTTTGCAGTGCAAAACCATCAAAAAGGGACTGCTGGGCCGCTGGTAATTACTACTCTCTAAATTTCATATTATATATTGCTTACAAAAAGTGAGTAGCAAGAAGGAAAATAAATCAATGCTAATGAAGTTCTTTAACTTCTACAAGTGGAAAAGTAAAGTATTTTCCCCTTGTTTATGTGCAAATTTCAAAAACTGCTTTGTGAGAAAAATTGATTTGGTTTACTTAGTGCTGTTATCTATCCACAAAATAAGTAATTGTCTCCTGCTGTTTTCAAATTAATGGCAGAGGGAAGAAAAGTACCAACGTAGAAACACTTCTGCAATCATGCAGTATATGTCGGTTATATGTTGAGAAAAGAAGGTGTATATATATAGAGAGAGAACTTGTAGGATGTCAGCTGCTGTGGGTACCCCCTCCTTCTCCAGCCCAGTCCCCTTCCTGCACAGCCTTATGCCAATTTGGTCTGGCAGTAAAAATGCCCATTGTAAAAAGAGAATAAATTTTGAACTTTTTACCAGGTTGGTGTTTCATGCTCTAGAACCCTTTCACCAAGAAGTCACCCAATCAATATTGTCAATGGGGGGGATTGTAGGGGATTGTAGCACCGCTTGTTTCAATAAATTTGGGCTGCCTTGAGGCAGTGGCTAATATGCCAACCATATGGGACAGTATTTCAACTCTATACAGTCTTAGGTTCTGATCTCTATTTGATTCTGTGTTGTGTTTTGCTTTTCAACAGCATTTATTTTCCTCCAATGGTGTCAAATGCCACTTATCATGAAGATTTATGTAGGAGAGTAAGAAACAGGTTAAACACTGTTTTCTTCTCATAGTTCACTACAATGGCATGTTATCATGCAGTGAGAAACACAGCATCGAGCAGCACCCAGTTCGTTTTGATTGTATTGTGATCCTGAAGGGATTTGCCCAACAATGCTGTCATAAAATGCATTTAACCTTTGTAGAAAATGCCACAAGCTTCCATTGAAGCTTTTCCTTCCTTAATACAGCAGTGACAATCTTAATAACTCTAAGTAATATAGCCCTTGAGTTCCCACAAAGAAACTATTTCAAAGCATTTGCTGGTCTGCTGTAGAAAAGCATAGCATGAAACCAATGATAAACGGCATTGTTTTACATTACATGTGTGCTTATTGTTTCATAGCATAATGTCCAAAGAGGAAATACCTCTGACAGAGTCCACTATGAAAGCATGGGATTAACAGCAGAGCCAGGGCTAAATTAAATAAAGCAGAACTCTAAACATGTATTCTCTTTGGAGGTACCTTTCATTGCAGGTCACTGTGAAGGGACACACAAAGGATAAAACAGGAAAATTGCATTACGAGGCAATTTGTTGAGGACAATGAAGACAAATGTCTAGCTGAAAGATGTTACGAGGTTTACTAGGTCATAAAATAGCAGATGAAATTCAGATAAATTCAGAGCAATCCTAAATTTATATACCCATTACTACAGGATTTGAAATCAATATTTCCATGCAGTAACAAGATCTAGGGGTTATACTTCCCCAAAAACTTTGACTCTGTGTCCAATAGCAAGCACAAAACCAACCACATATTAGGAAATTCTAAGTAAGCAATGGAGAACAAGGCAGAAGGTATCATGCCACTACATAAAACCTTATGTTTAAATACTCCTGCTAAATGTATCCCTACATTTAAAATACTTTGTATAGATCCATTATCATTCAAAATAGATGCAGGAGAACTGAAAGAGGTGTAGAGAAGGGAAAACACATGGAGCAGTTTCCATATAGGAAGTTGCCTAAGGGCAGACCTAGATATTTAAGGAAGGTATCCCTTATGCTTTATTATCTTCTTTCACTATTAGCCTCTGTCATAGGTAAGATATTAGATGGACTTTTAGTATGAATCACTGTTGTTTCTCCTTATGTTCTTCATCAAATCCTGAATCAAATAAAGCTGTCTGTCACCATGTAGTTGATCCAATTTCACCTGTGATTGGAGAATGATAGTTGTTTTGGCAACAGTAAGCATTGTGCAAGGGTTAAATAATGAGTAACATTTCTATTTTGGACTACTAAGCACATCTAACTCTTTCAAACCCTAGGCAGCCTTGACCACAATAAAGCATGTTGCCTGAATGATTCTCTAGTTTTAAGACTATCCTTCATAAACCACAGATTAAATTTGTTTCAGCGCAGATCATTCGTTCAAGTTTCCCAACAAGAGAGGTTTATCACAATGATATATTTTATCCTCCTAGAATAATCCCAGTGGAAAGCCTACAGTGAGGCATGCTCATTGAGAATCCAATACAGACCAATCTCCTTTTTCATAATCTCTCTCCAACAATGGCAATGAACAGATGCCAATGAAGAGTAAGTATAGGGCACGAGACTTACCTCAAATACTCTCCTAACCACCACGTATTTTCAGATCGACATAGTATAGGCCTAACATGATTTGTCCGTTTAAAAACCCTAAATAGATCTTTTTTCCAAGTAGTTGTCCTTTTCAACTCACACAAACTTTAAGTATCCACCACATTCTTTGGAAAGGAGTTCTTCCAGTCTGCCACCAGCTGTGCCAAAACCTGCCTTCTTCAATTTCCTTTGGATTCAGTTCCTACTAGAAGCCTGTCTTACACTTCAAGAGAGGGCGAGCTTGTTATCTTTACCATTACGTCTACACAATGCATGATTCTGGAAATCTCTATCACATTGTCTTATAAACCTTCTATTTTTCAAACTGGGAAACCCTACACTGGCTATGGTTCTGGCATGTATTCAGTCATCCTTGTTTGTCTGCTTTGATAAGATTTTCCAGTTTTATTCTACCTTTTTTTCCTTTGCAGCCTACCCTGGGTACAGTATAAGGTTTTGAGCACCACAATATAAAAAAGACATTAAGCTCTTTGGAGAGTGTCTTAAGGAGGGCAATGAAGGTGGTGAAGGGCCTTAAGGGGAGGCTGTATGAGGAGCAGCTGAGGCCACTGGGTCTGTTCAGCCTGGAGGAGACTGAGGAGCCCCTCATTGCTGTCTGCAGCTTCCTGTGGGGAAGAGGAGGGGCAGGCACAGATTTCTTCACTCTCACGACCAGTGACAGACTTGAGGAAAAAGCATGAAGCTGAGCCAAGGGAGGATTAGGTTGGATATTAGGAAGAGGTTTTTCACCCAGAGGGTGATTGAGCCATGTAATAGGCTGCTTCCACAGGGAAGTGGTCACAGCACCAAGCCTGACAGAGTTCAGAAGTGTTTGGACAATGCTCTCAGGCATGTGGTGTGACTTTTGGAGTGTCCCTCTCTGGGCCAGGATTTGGACTCAATTATCCTGATGGGTCGCTTCCAACTCAGCATATTCTATGATTTTATGTTTATGGGGTTTTTTGTTCTTTTTGTTTTTGGTTGTTGGGGTTTTTTTTAATGATAAGGGAGGCAGAACCACATGAAGTATTAATGCTGAGGGTGAACAACTCATTTATGCATGCAAAATAATGCTATTTATTTGCCCTTTATTCCTTTCTAAATCACGCCTAACTTTTATTTTGCCTTTTTTTGAACTCTGTTGAATAGACATTGAATCGACATTTTCCATTGAATTGCTGTTCATAATCCAAGGGCTTCCCTCCTGAATGTCACTGGTCAGTGCTGAATCCATTATTCATGCAAAACAGAATTTTTCTGACTCACATTTACCTGCATTGAATTTCATCTAACATTCTACTGTCCAGTCATTAATTTCAAAAACTTCTGCTATTCTTCTTCCTTGTTGTCTTCATCCTTACTATCAGAAAGGACTCAAATAATCTGTAAATCCTTTCACTTCCTACTCAAATGTCTTCCTTGTCTTCTCCTTCCCCTTTCATTTAGGTAGCACGGATTTGGGAATGGACACCCACAGACTTTGGTGACTTTTCTGAAAGGCTGTAATTAACATTTTCCTTCATCCCTTGCATCCCATCTCATAGCTGATCCATGTCTTACCCCATGGCTCTTTGGATTCCCAAGAGATTTTGAAGGAAACTGACTTGACTAATTATGAACGAGCCATCTTCCCACTCAAATCACATACGTTCACATGTCTATCAAGTAAATTATTTTACTAACTTGTTTGGTTTAAATCTTGTGCTACAAGTGTAGCTACATGTGTAGTTTTCTTCCTTCTCCCTGGTACCTGTTTTAAAGACTGGTATAATATCTGCCGTCGTTCCAGTCATTATGTACCAAACCAGTTTTAAACGAAGTGGCTTCACATTACCATTGTCAATTCAGCAATTTCATCCTTGACTTCTCTAAAGCCCATGGGTAAACACTGTCCATCATTAGTTAGTATTTCCATCACCAATGTTTCCATGACCTCTCTAACCACGTCAGTGTCAGATGTACTCTCTGAGGAACACCTTCTCTCTCTAAAGGGATCTAACATGGATCTCCAATTTAGTTCACAATGAAAACTTAAGCAAAGAATGTATTGGGCTTCTCAGCAGTGTTCTTGCACTCTCAGTGCTCCTTCAATGCCATGAGCACCATTTGGCTCTGCAGCCTCTCTAGTATGCTTCCTGCTCTTCATATGTCTGTGAGAAAATTTAATATTCATGTGATCTTTTTAGCTCATTGTTTCTTGAGCTCTATTTTGACATGCACTATTGCATTTGTACAATTAATCTGCCAGAGTTTAAAATCCTTTGTCTTTTCCTCGTTTGGATACAATTCCATCTTTTTGAAAGATGTCTTCTTATTCTAGTAATCTGCTTATTGTTTGGATTAGACATGCTTGCTTCCTTTTCACCCTTATTCAAGCTTTCTTAACAGGTGGTGCACTGCTGGGTTTCCAGTCTGCAGTCCTGCACTAACCTTCTTGCAGCCTGCAAAGATTTACCCACTTTAGGTTCAATTTAACAAATTCATAATTTTCACATATTTACCCTTTTTGAAGTTGTGTACCTCTGGGGTAGTGATGGTGGGGGATGAGACTGATGGTGGGGTGTGAAACCATTCTCTGTAGGGATGCTGAATTTAGAACTTGCATGCACACCCATTAAACATTAAACACTGGTCGTGTCTAAGGAGGGATAGGTTAAGAACTACAGGTCAGGACTTACTGGGTTTAAAAGGAGTAATTTCTATTGGTGTGTCAAAGCTGCTTAAAAATTGGCAACTTGATTAAGAACCACTCAAGGATTTTGTACTAATGAAAGTCAGAGGTACTAAAAACTTCATAGCAGGCATTCAGCAATGGGCTATATTAGCAACATTAGCAGCCTTCAAGTTAAAGAATAATTTATATAACTAAAAGCAGTGTCCTTTTGTCATTTATAACCTATTAATCAACAACTCCCTTTTTATTAACTTTAGTATGTTACATGTGTTATTTTGTGTATGTCAACTATTCACAGCTTTAATACATTGTTTTAATTAGTTAAAAGACAGGGAGCCACTAAAAATACACATTAATCAGTGAGAAAGCTGAGACATTAAGCATTCTGTAGCTTGTTTTTAAGCTGGTACTTTACTAAATCCCTACAAGCTCTCCAGGGCTTTTGATATGCCTGCAGAACATGGTAGTTTGAAAACACCAAATTAACTTTTGAAAGAATCATTTCATGAGATACATTTACTTTTTTTATGAATGACTTTCCTTTTTTGAAGCTGAATCCTCTCAGGAAAACACAACAATTCCAGTTTATTTCAAACCAGATAACATCTTCTTGTGGTTCAATTCAAGACATTATTCAGTAAAGAAATTTGGCTCAGATTTGTGTTACAGTATAACAAATAAGTAGTCCTCTAAAAAGACTTGCAGTGCCTCCAAAACATACTATTGAAACTTCTCAATATATTGAGCAAACCCCCGAGAGTCATGAAAGGTGACATAATATTTGTAAGCCAAAACCATGAAGACACTGAGGGGGGAAAAAGTCATACTATGCTCTATTTAGAAAGTATGATAATGCAAGTTACAGACAATCAACTTGAACAGTACAGGTAACTATTTCTGACATGATTGACAAGAGTTTGATTTTACAGTCTTAATATTTTTCACAGGCAGTAATTTTCAAACCCCTTTCCAGATCTTATAAAAGGCAATTCTAGCAATGCCTATCAACAGAGCTGGATTTTTAATATCATGGCACAGACCTCTATCATTTGAGGTAATAGTAATCACAGCAGACTGCTCCTCTCTGCTCAGGCAGATCACTGGAGGAGACACACGTGGCTTTTGCTGAGCCTTTTCAGACAGTTGATTCCAATCACTTCTAGTTCCTCACAGTCCCTACTGGCTAGTTTCTTTTATCCTAATTCTGTAGACCTTTTCTCTTTCTGTCAACATTCTCAGTACTCATTGTCTTTTTCTTTACTATCCTCTCTCCCTGCTCTGATCCCTGTTGATACTCCATACTATCCTCTTTATTCTTGTCCCCTTAATCTTCTCCAATTTACTTAATTTCTATCAACAGAACTATGCCTTTTTCTGTGGTATTGGCCACAGAAACAACTTCAATATTGAAGTTGATGCTCTAAACCCACTTCTCCTTAGGCAAATACCCCAAGGAAGTTCAATCTCAATTGCATTTGACAAATACAATCATTTGGTAAACAGGAGCTTATATAAAACCCTAGCTACCAAGCTGTCTGCAGCAGTTAACTGACCCTTTGGCAGTGTCCAAAGAGCCTGTAATAAAGAAGGCCCTCTAAATTTAGCTTGGAATCCAATCAATAAAAATGAAATCTAGGAGCTAACCCTCCCCTTCATTTCCATATCTGCAGCCTGGCTCTGCCTTCACCCCGTGATGTCTGTGCAATGCATCAGCTTCTGTGGACAAAGCGCTAATTTCATACTTTTTTTCTGAAAATTTCAAAAGGCAAGGACAAACTGTGGCACCCCGCAGGCACACATTCTCTTGTATATGCTTTTATTTTCACATAAACCCTTTCCCAAACCCAAAGCTAATGAATGGTAATTGGATACATGATAAGAAACCCCATAATTCATGATTATGACTCTGAATTGAGCACTGCATGATATTGAGCATTGGGTAGTCAAAATCATCATGGGCACCCTCCACTCTGTGCAGCATGAATGACCCAGGCTAATGCCTTCTTGGGAAAAAATACTTTGAGAACAAACACGTGACCAATCACATTATCACCCCTTGTTAATTTCTTTCACAACCTCTGGCAACCTGAACATTTCAAATTCTTTCCTAGTGACATTTGTATTCATGCATCTAACTCAGATTAAAACTCTCAGCAACAACACTACCCTTGTGTAAGGAAGCATCACTGTCAGCCCTGTTCCTGTACTCACCGAAACCCATTGCCCTCTGGAGCCCTGCTATCAGTTCTTTCCTATTGATCCAATTTGCATCACCAGTTAACAAAGGATATCCCACAGCCACCTGTAAATCCTGCACCTTCTAGTTTCCAGCTGAAAACAGTCCTGCTCACTCATTATTTCTCTGCTCTTTCCATAGAAACTCCTAATGCCTGTCAAATGTCTCATTTCTGTCATTTGGGAGTTGGCTTAAAACTACAGGGCAAAAAAAACCCCCACAAACAGATGGGAGAGGTTTCCTTGGAGTTAGGCATACTCTGCCTACAGTCTGCCTGGGCTGAACAGCACAGTTTTCTTTAAGTGTCTTACTCAACATGGCAGGGAAAATTAACATATTACACTGACCAACATGCTTAATTTAAAAGTTTTAATTGGGTCAGGATTTTAAGCTATCAACTTTTTTTTTAGTTGAAACATATTTTTTGGACTCTCTCCAGTTAATATTTAAGTAAAGAGTTTTCATCAGCACTTAACATGAATATCAGCTGTAAACTAAGACAACTTGTCAGGAGCCAAAATGCAGGCTGTGCAAACAACTCTGCAAATTTCACCAATACTTGCAAGATCAAAATAACTATACTGAAGACGACGGGAACTGTTCAAATAAAAAGGAGGTATTTTTACTGGTTTAAATTCACACTTAACTTCAGAGGCTGAACTTCTCTGGGTAGCCTTTGCATTTTGAAAGTACTGCAGATAAGAACATCAAAGCTAGCAAACCTGAACAGGAACAGAGGTTTCATAGACTGGTCTGAGGTACTTGTCTGCAAGCCTAATTTAGCATAATATTCAACTGTGCCCCAGATAGAAGCACTTGGAGTATGTTACAGTTCCATTCCCCAACTCTTAAACACATGCCTACATGCCTACTTCATCAGTCATACACCAGAAACTATAGCTCTTTTGTCTTCTGTGGGGCAGTTTTCAGAAGCTGCCAGAGGTCATAAAAGTAACAAGGGTAGGCAAACAAAGGGAAAAGATGTTTTTCCTCTAGAGAAAGGCAGATTCAGGGCTCTAGTTCTGAGCTAAGAGACTGGTGGGAAAAGGGCAAAGAAATGTGGGAACAACACTTACTACAATACAGTCATTTTGACTAAGCAAATTTAGTGACATTTCCTATTCTCTGTAAAGGCATGGCCACGTGCAATCCTAAGTAAATATTCCAAACTGCAGCTACTATGAATTATGGCTTTTTGCTATGAGTTCAAAGCTGTCCATGACAGATCTACAGCCTGACTCATTATATTTGGAGTAATGATTATCCTGTATAAAACACAACAGCTTTCCTCTTGGGGTATACAATGGAAGACTTTCTCCAGTGGTTTACTACCACACTTGTCACTTAAGGATTTACAGAGATGATTAATGGGACTCTTTGAAAGTACCCAAATTCTTATCCATGCCTGGAATAAAAATTCCCTTCAATATTGATGTGTGGATGCTCTTTAAGCACTTAAATACAAACATCTAGCATTTTTTCCATTGTTCTGTTCAAAGGAGAGTATTCAAGCAACCTGCCAAGCCACACACTCAAAACATGGAGTGTATTCTGCCTCAGCAGCTGACTACCTTTTGCTGCTATTTCTGACCCCAGTTCCTGTCAGTCTTCCTTTGCTCCTTCCATGAAGCCTATTTCCATATGGGTTCATCATTCCTCAGGCCTAGTCACCATTATTCCATTAGGTTTCAGTGTCTTTGGGCTATGTTAGCAGTGGAAAGGCCAGAGACTCTTTCATAGTAATGAGGTACAGATGTGCCTCTGCTATTCAGTCTGTGCTGTTTTCCTTCTCTGCCCTGCCCTAGTATGACAGAAATTTATGCTCTTTACATGACATGGTATGAAATACACTTTAGGACAACAGTCCTAATTCCCTGTCAGATCTGGAATTGGAAAACTTTTCTGCTGATGGGAAGATTTGAAGAATGCAATCATCTCCCAGAAAACTTAAGATGCTTCTTTTCCTATAAAGATGGTTGTATTTCACTTTTTGGATGTAGATTACTTGCATAAATGTCATCATCTAAACAAGATAAACTGTATCTGGAAAAGCAGAACACGCACTCCTGAAATGCTTTATCTCAGTGAAACAGGGGCAGCTTTGTATTCATGAAAGTGACCATCAGAAAGGGTGCTGGTCTCTTATTATTTAGTCTAACAACTGAAGGAAGCAAAAGACCAAGCTATTTTAATTTTTATTTTTATTTTTAAAGCAGCTCTTACACAGATTGTGATGGGAGCATTTTGTGAAAGATACTCTCACATCTTTGTTGAAATCAGGTCTAGTCAGGGAAGGAAGCTTTTACTTCCTTTTGCTGCTGATTAAGAGTCTAGGGCTTAAAGGGCAATTCCAGACAAGGAAGGAGATCTTTATCACTGCCCTTGGAACAGTTCCCACTGTTGTGCTCATTTTCCCTCACTCTTAATCACAATTTACAGCTGTAAAACATATCTCAGAGAATGGTACCAGCATATCAGCTGTTCCATGAAGATGCTAGATCATTCAGCATTGTTATGCTTTCAATACTTATAAATGTTTCTAATAATATTACATGGTTTCAATCAGTAAACAGTTCTTAAGAACTACCACAGCTGTTTTCTGAGCAGCTAAAGTAGATCAGTTTGTAAGAAAGCAGCACAGGACAGTCTTCCTCTGAAAAATACAGTGTGGGCAGAAGCCATCTGGTGAGTATTACATGTCATCTTCTTCTCTTAGCATTATTCACCTAGGGTCCAGTCCCTTCAGGAGAGATATTTTACATTGCAAACCAGGAGCAGAGCTTAGGATCAGCTCTAAGCATTCAGATATAACAAATCTCTTTAAACAATCAGTAAAGTTGATGCCAGGCTGAACATGTGCCAATCATGTGCTCCTGTCATGATCACAGCAAACCACTAAGGGCTACCTTAGGGGAAACACAGAAGATAAAGAGAGGTTATTCTGTGCTTAATCTGTTGCTGGAGGAACGGGATGTAGCTGATCTACTGTGTACTCTTTTGAGAACCCACATACAATTCAAGGGAGTTGTTAAAATTTGGGGTCTATGAAGTGTCTATCAAAGATGGCCAGGGACATAAATCACATGAGCTTCGAGGAAAACCTGAGGCAGCTGTACTTCTTTGTCTGGCAAAGGAAGGGCTAAAGGGAGATTGAGTAGCAGGTTATGACTACACAAAGAGATCAGAGAATCACAGAACTACAGAATCGATTAGGTTGGAAAAGACCTCTGAGGTTATTGAATCCAATCTGTGACCTAAAACCACCATATCAACTAGACCATGGCATTAAGTGCCACATCCAGTCTTTCCTTAAACACCGCCAGGGACTCCACCACCTCTCTGGGAAGCCCATTCCAATACCTAATCACACTTCCATGAAGAATTTCTTCCTGATGTCCAACTTAAACCTCCCCTGGTGCACATTAAGTCTATGTCCTCTCATCCTGTTGCTTGCTGCCTGGGAGAAGACGCCAAACCTCACCTGACTACACCCTCCTTTCAGGGAGTTGTAGAGAGTTATAAAGTCTCACCCGAGCCTCCTCTTCTCCAGGCTAAACAATCCCTGCTCCTCACAGGACATGTGCTCCAAACCCTCCACCAGCTCTGTTGTCCTTCTCTGGACACACTCCAGCACCTCAGTGTCCTTCTGAATTGCGGGGCCCAGAACTGGACACAGGACTCAAGGTGTGCCCTCACCAATGTCAAGCACAGGAGGACAATCGCTGCCCTGGTCCTGCTGGCCACGCTATTGCTGATATAGGCCAGGATGCCATTGGCCTTCTTGGCCACCTGGGCACAGCTGGCTCATGTTCAGCTGCTGTCAACCAGCACCCCCAGGTCCTTTTCAATTGGGCAGTTTTCCAGCCATTCTGTCCCCAGCCTGTATCATTGCATGGGGTTATTGTGGCCAAAATGTAGGACTTGGCCCTTTGCCTTGTTGAACATCATGCTGTTGGCCTTGGCCCATCGATCCAGCCTGTCCATGCCCTCTGCAGGGCCTTCCTACCCTTCAGCAGATCAACACTCTGACCCAGCTTAGTGTTGTCCACAAATTTGCTATTGCAGGAATTACAGGGATAACGCAGACTTCTCATGACAGTAGCAGAGAATCGAACGAGGGACCAGGGACATATGTTGTGACTTTTAATTTTCAGATGGGACAATAGGATCAATTTCTTCACCAGCAGGGCAGTGCAGCACTGAGAGCAACTAGGTAGGGAGAGGGTGGACTTTTCTGCTTTTCAGTATTCAACTAAGCAAACCCATTGCTTAGTTAACTAAACTCTACTGTTGCTTAAAGCCAATGGTAGCTGGTGATAGATGCAATGAACTAGAAATGACGATAATTCTTGTTTTAAACAGAAGGAGGTACTGACTGACATCCAGTTGTTGACCCCAACCAATGCTTCTATGATTGTACGAGTATTTCTGCAATAGGAACTGACAAATGATGCAACTGAGACTTTGTGAGCTTCCACAGCCCAGGTCTACTTTATTATTCTCTTTATTTGCTGAAAGAGAAAACAAGTGGTTGAACTGTCTTTATTGATGGGCAAGTTCATGTGGACAAGTTCGCTCAGGAGTGACAATGTTGTGACTTACACCCCAGTCTAGTTCCAGCTTAGTCCTTACAAAACAGACAATTGCAAGTCTTCAGTAGCTTCTAAATCTCCCCACAGTACAGTAGTGCAGTATAAATGGTGGTTGATACCTCTTAAATTGTCTGTGTTATACTTTAAAGTTTAGATGAAAAGATTCCTTTCCACTACTTTTTGACTTGTACAGTTTCAGAGTGACTGCTGTGATTGTCATGCCAGAACTTAGGAATCTGAGATTCTTATTGAAGCACGGTGTTTGGCAGAGCTCCAGTATTTTAACTTGTCTTACAGTGGCTGACAGGCTGCCCAGGGCCTGCAGTATGGCACTTGGTGTCTCATTGATTTTGCCATCCAAATACTACCGAGGGACTTGCAGCACTGCCGATGATTCGGGCCATAAACATTTTTGTTGGTCTGTGACATAAAAGAACATAATTTCGTCCAAAAACCATATGTGACTGGACAAGGCCTGTTTTCCATTGAAAAGTTTTCTGAGTCACAGAAGCACATGAACAAAGCATTCCTGGGAGGATGAGTGTATCTCAGTGAACAAGGAAGAAAAAACACCGGAACAACTGAAGCCTATATTCAGCCCGCTGCCTGTACTAATGAGATCAGGAAACATAACTTTTGCTTTTGGTCTACTACGTGAAATTATCAAAGCCAATACATGTGTTCTTACCAAAGCTGAAAACGTCATAATCCTTATATTTTTCATAACACGCCTTATTCAAACCTACATGGATGCACTTGCCAACAGCTCACAGTTTTGCCTTACACGTCCCTATTAGCTTCACCTGTCACATCAAAACAGAAGAGCCTTCTGCATTGTGGTTTTGGTAGCATGAAACCAGACATAGAGAATTAAGATCTTGACATATCTCATTGTTGACTATTTTCCCAGAAACACGCAAAAATGCAGGTGTTTCAAAACCAAATTCACATAGACTCTGACACTCTGAGAATGGCTTCTAGTCCACAATATTTAACTTACGTGAACTCTTCAGAGTGCAGCATGCTTGACTTCCTGGCGCAAATAAATGTTCACCCAAGATTAAAATATAGCCATCTTTAACAAAAATGTTCTCAATATAATAGAGCATCAGTGAAAATGAAGCCTTCCTCATCTTGTGGAACTTAGAAACTTGGAGATACTTTCCTTTATTTTCCAAAGTTCCTGACAATTCACTCTTTCAAGCGTAGGATTGGAACTTGTTTTAATATAAGTTTCTTGTTGGTTCAAGTGTTTGGAGCACAGCGCTTGTCTCTGCTGGCCATCAGCTAAAACTGTAATCCTCAGGTTTGCACAACTGCCAGTTTTAGGGAAGTCAAAAAAACTTCTCTCAAATGTCCCCAGAACCAGACACCAACACCTTCATGTTTGTTCTTCCACCATCCCACGTTGTGTATTGGAGAAAAAAAAATATTTATACTAGAGAAGGGCTAGGAGTCAGTCAGGAGTGACAGCAGGCCCAGCTAGCTGGGAATGATATGGCAATTAAAAACATCTAAGCCTGTTCTTAATATATCAGCAGGTGAAACATTAGTTGTTAAATTAAGGACAGGTGACAGATTCTTGAATTTAAACATACCTTGGAGCAACCTGCCATCAAGTGTAATGGGAGCTGGGTAGCAGCTATCTGTCTCAGCCACCGGTCCAGCTGGTGTTCCGGAGGTGATTTATTTCCCCAGTATAACTCCACATTGACTGAGTTTTCTAAATCTCTTTTGTTCTCCCTCCCAGCGCTAACACCAAATGTGGTATGAAATGTTTTGCTGATAAGCTATCAGACCTATGATCTAAAGGGTGATCAGCATTTCTTGACACAGCACCCAAGAGAAGGTATTTATTAAAAGCCCATCCTCTTCTTCCAGATTACAATTGATTTCCAGATTTGACATCACCACTTGTACCTATGATGACTTCCGGCTGGTTTTTGTTAAAACATAATTTCCCCCCAAGGATAGTAACAGCTCCAACATCTTTGTCCAAATCCTCTAACATAACTATATGAAATAATGGTATTTAACACTCACTTTTTACAGGGAAAGAATAATGAACAAGAAACATTAGGCATGAATAGTTGGGGTTTTTTTCTCTTCAGCATAAGACATGACATGTATGAGTGTGTTATGGCTCTTTTTCTCAATGGCATAAATTCAGCACTTCATTTTACTATGTGCTAATTTTATATCTTTCTAAAGGCTTTGTACAAAAAAAAGGTAAATTACAGAAAACCTAAATCACAAGTTCCAGCTTGATTCATACAACAGAGAAAGGCAATTGATTAGTTCATGACTGCAGAAGTTAATTTGATTTAAGAGCTATGAAATTGACTTCAGATTCTCTTACCAATATTTATTTCCCTTTTATTAACTGCCATTAGGGCTACAACACTGCAAGAAGCATCATGAGAATGGAAATAGATGTAAAAAAAGAAAACATTACTCTTTGCAATGTAACATATACAAAGCTTATACAAAGCAGTCTAATGAACTGTGAGCTTGATGCCTAGCCAATTTTAACTTTATTCCTGAGAATGGGATTATTGTCTAAGATTTTGGTCTGGTTCAAAACCAAAACTTGGATATGAATTCCCACTCAGTTCAAGAATGCTTGGATCTACACTTAGCCCGGGACTATAATATCAGTGAAGGGTTTGTAAATTTAAAAGAATGAAAAGGAAAAGAAAAATCTAGGATACCCTAGGTAAAAATTGCACAGCACTGGAAGAAAGGAGGGGAATGGAAAGCATGCTTGCTTAAGTAGTGTTTAGACCACTAATGTCATTTGCAGTAGGACTAATATAATGTGAAGTGATGAAGGTACAATTGCAAAATTCAAACAAGTAAGTGATAGATTCATAGGTTCTCTTTACCCCTACTGCAGCCAAACAGTTATCCAAAGAGGATATCAAGTGGCTGCTGGAAATTTGGAAGGTGTTCTCTAGGGCTGTTTATCTTGGACTGCACAGTGATGAAAACTATTTTTGTGTTAGGATTGTGTCAAAACCATTAGGGGAAGCTATCCTGCTAAAGCCAAAATTAGAAATCTTGCATACTTTGGAAAAAAAAAAGAAGGAAAATGTTAAGACAGAATCTTCTGCCTTGACAATTCTGCTGCTACGTGAATTAACACATCAAGTAACCTCTCACAAAACGAAAATAGTTTTGGTGAGAGGAAAAACACTTTACACACTTGAAGACTGTGCAATTCACCTCTTTGCTCACGTTTTTTTTTGGAGTAAATGGTAAATTTCTGTAATTCCAGACCATTTTATACATTATGTATAGATTTAGGAGGGCACAGGGTGATGACTGTAGTTCTCCTGGACAGGACGAGAAGCTCCCTCCTCAGCTGTATTGCTTGTCCCTTGCTAGCTCTGACCTTACTCAAGAAGTGAACGGGTATTGCCCCCTGGCTTCATTGCTTGTTTCTTTGTTCTCTTGCCTTATGGGATTAATGAGATATATATGATCCAGAAAAGGAGGAGGACATCCACTGCTAGCTGTTGCTGAGCACCTTAGGGGTCAGTGGGGCTGTGAGCACTAATGGAGTCTGATTTCCTACAGGTGAGCTCCTAGTCCTCTCAGCTCTCAGCATTTCCTCTGGATGGGCTTTCCAATACCTAGCAAAGAAATACTAAAAAAGAAATTGTAGTAGTTATCCAAGTAGAAACTTTTGAGTCACTCTTTTTATGAAGCTTACAGTAATTATTGTAGATCTTTTAATCTGTGGTAAATTTGATTGGAATATTTTGAAGACTTGGAGGGTGAATAGGACCACAGTTGGCTGAAGACTGTGTAATCACCTGTGGGTTAGTCTCTCAGGGACTCAAACAGGACGCACTTTCAGGAGGTGTGGAAATAAATTATCACTGAGTTGAGCAGACATGGTAGGCCCGAGCTAATAGAACGACAGAAAGCACACGATGATACTTTGCGACTTGTCATGTTGGCAATCTTTTGGTTTCATCTACCGACCTTTATCTGATTTACACAACTACAGAAAACCTCCGAAGATGAGCCAAAAAAAAAAAAAAATTAGAGCTCTCCCTCCCCCAAGCACTTTGAAACATAAAATATTTTCATAAAATAAGCCAGAATCAAAAATTATCTGCTATCAGTAGATAACAGAAGGAGCTGAAAACTATTTGGCTTTATGAACGCATACATACCATCTCCCCAGTGCTTTAAACAACTGATCATGGCTGATATTCTGTAATACTGTTGTAAACCCAAACAATTTTTCCCACTGATTCAGTTTTGACGCAATCTATATTTTATGCTTTTCTTTGTATACTGAATATGTTGGATGGAAAGATATCTCATCTTGCTGTTAAAAGTACTGTCTTTTCCTTAGTAGATAAGGAAATCCAGAAGAGCAGAGCTTGGTGTGTGTATGCATATAATCTGACAGAAGCAAATGATGGCCCTTAGTTCAACAGCATGGTTCAAAATAAAGTGAATTGATATAGATTACAATATTTTCTGGCTAGATATTTAGTCCAAGAAAATTTCAAACAACTCTGAAGTCCAGTTATCCTCATTTAGCCAAAATATTAAATAACATTTTTCAGAGATTATAATGTATGTATGTTGTGACTGAGACAAGAAGTGTTTGTCTGAAAACAACTTTATTTGCAAACTGTACCTAAAGTTCTATGGTTTTGCAGTTTCAGACCTCTCAGCCAAATGGACTGCTTTCTAAAAGATGGAAACCCCATGCACCATTATTTCTGTTGACCCAGTTCTGTCACTTTGTACTGTTGATCAGCAGTAAGCTCTGGGAAGCAATACCTCTTTTGCCCATCACATATGTAAAGCAGCAGATTTCTAATATACAAGAAAAATAATATAAAAAGTAGTCCATCTGAGGCCTTGTTAGAAGCTCAGAGAAACCTCACCGTGACATTCCACCACCACACCCCTACCCTACAAATAATTATTGGTTCCCTTCAAAAACTGTCATTATAAGCTAAGATGTAGATCCATGGTATATTCTGGCAGAGTGGTGCTGCTAAGCCCACAGAAAGCCTGGTAATGACTTTAAGGATATGGCTGTGCTCATGAGTAAGTGAACAGATGCTCAAGACAGCTCTAGAGAAAGTAAGCATGAGGAGGAGATGAAGATGTAAACGGGTTATGAAAGAAAAGCAGGGGCTGAATAAATTTTTCCTCAAAATTTTCACTGAAAATATTCAAAATAAATAACTGTACTGGAACTATACTGATGCTAAAGGTACAATTCAAAGCACAACAAAGACGACGGGAACTTTGCCATCACCTTAAAAGGAAAGGAAACTCACTTAGGTAATATACAAACCAGTTTGAATTTTCCCTGATGCTTAAATATTTTCTGCCTAAAATGTTTGAAGTTTTTAAACTTTTCCAATTCCCTTTTGGCAGACACCTCATCATGTTCTGTGTGGTTGGCTCCAACCAAAGTTTACTACTTAAATGTCCATGAAAAGACTGTTCTCATGGTATTTCCTCCGAAGCCAAAAATCACATATTACTGAAAATCTTGCAAGAAACCCAAATCTTTCAAGATTTCTAACCTAATTAGACTTGGATAAAGTCAAGAGACAAACTTCTAATGATTTTGACTCCCACAGTTTGTCAGTATCCTACAGCTACCCCAACCCTACAGTTGGGATTTACTTTCTTCACTGTTTTTGTTAAGCAGAGAATTTATTGGGGTTTTTTAATACCCAGCTGCAACCACAGCTGCAGAGATTTTTGTGTTCTCTGCCACATCATTATCCAAAACTCACGGCTATGAGCTGAGGTTACATGCTTAGATGCATGGGCTATCACCGTTATGCCACATTAAGGATTGTTTTATCTTTAAATTACATTACCTTTTTCAAAAAATTAAGCATATGATCAATTTGCAGTAAGTTAGTGGTATGGAGAAAATGCTCCAGATTGCAAGCAATAATTCAATTTTTATTTTTTTTGAAACTAATCTTCTGTGTCTCCATAGAAGAACCAGTTTTTAGCTAGCTGGCTGTCTTTTGGATGGTTGCTAGACGTAGAAAAATTTGTAGGACACAAACCAGCAGACCAAACACTGGTTCTAGTTCTCCACACTGCCATCCTACTGGAAAAGCCCATCCACATCTCCTTAGGTCTACTCTGAAAACGTATTGGAATATTTTTTTCTTGTAGCAGAAGTCCTTGGAAAACACTGTTAAAGGTCAGCCTGAGGCTCCTCTTCTTCCTGAGCTGTTTCACAGCTTGGAGAAAAAAAGTTCCCTTGGCCACATGGTTAGTAGATACAGCTGAAATAATCATCTGCAGGAGAACCACTCAAGTTGACACAGACTTTCTAAACATACATTGACTGTCAGATTTTTATTGCTCACTTGCTGTAAAGTGCAGTCACAACACCCAAATATGAAATCTTTCACTGGCAGTAAAAACATGCCTTTGACCTTTTGGAAAATATGAGACAACACACCTGGCTTTTGAAATTCTGAAAGCAGCAGAAACCTTTGAATTATTAATGTCTCTCCCTTATCCTTGCATGAAAACTCAATAGGAACAATTCATTCTGTTAAGAAGCCATACCTGAGAATTTTAATGCTGAGTTTCAAGAGACAGAAAAAAATGGAACATGTGGAACAATGCATCTGAACTGCACACACCAACACCTCAGCTACTTGCTTGGTCCAGCAACAGTAGGAAGTGTCAAGTATGGGTTGAACACATAAGAGACAGCTTAATCCAGCATGATTTTGTTGTGACAGGGTGACATATACAACCTTTGGACATTATTGTTGCATGTGCATAAATTTACTGGGAAAATCCCATAGTCAGGAATAAGTAACTAAAAGTGAAAGACTTATGAAAAAATGAGGAATTTGTTTATGAAAGAACACAACACCGTGCTTTGAAAAGGTAGGTAATTTTCTGTTTAGCAAAAAAGGTCTTAGTGTTGCGAGGAACACTACATCTTACAGTAGTAAGAACAGTACATCTTACTGTTATTTTACATTGCTGAGGGGCTGTTCTGTACAAACCCAGAGCTGTTTAATCTCAAAACATGATCCAAGATCCAGGAAGCAGTGAAAGTGGGGCTGCTCCACGAGAGAGGAGGAGCTGGGGTTCTGCTCGGTGCCAGTCTCACAGGGTCTGAACACATCAGGCTGGTGTCAGGGTCCCTTGGCAGCCACAAGCAAAGCAACAGATGAGCCAACTCAGGGTCCATCCAGGAGGTGCACTTGGGAGCAAAAAGGGACAAAGACACAGTCAAGGGTGGACATGAGGCTACAGCATAAATCTTTTATCCATGAAGCAGGGCTGGAGACCAGGACTCCTCTGGCATAGCTCAAACGAGGTCTGTGTGCCTCGGGAAGGGTTAAGATGGGGTCCTGAGCCATGGGTAGTGTGGCTGTAACCACAGGAGAGGCTGGGCAGGGACATTCAGGACTGGCAGTGCCTTTGGGGCCATTGCACTGGCCTGATTCTGCCTAAGGATATCTTCTGTAAGTCTGAGGGTTTGAGACCTAGTAACCAAAGAGTAAAACATTTTCAACCCTTTCATTAAAGGCTTTGGAACCTGTTTCTATATATTAATCTTTATGAATGAATATATACTAGAGGGCTGGCTTTCCTGGTGTAACCTTAAAGCTGTTCTTTTCTGAGCTGTTTGTCTCCAAACATTTCCCAACATTTCCCAGTGCAAATTTCAGGCTAACAATCATTAGATCATTGGCTATTCCTTGCCCAACCCAATTACTCAAAGGAACTGATGGACAAACGCTAGGATTTATTCAACAGAAAATGCTACTGAAAAATAGGTTACTTTCTTCCCTTTGCAAGAGCTGCAGTAGGTACTCAAAACATTCAATTTATGACCTGCTTGAACTCCCCAGTTTCTATGTACTGGAATGAGGTCGAATTCTCTCTCAACCCAAATTTAATTTTTTTGGTAACTAAAAGAATAGTGCTTGTCTGCACTCCTATGACTTTCTTCCCACACAAGCATGACTAAGAAATGGTCCTTCCCTCATTTGGCTGTGTTCATACCTGTGAAGCTTGTATTATTCTCTTGGAGTAATGGTATGGCTGGAGCACACATTCCCAACATGTTAATAAAGGTATCAGACATTGTGGGATGACTTCTCTTCCACCCAGATCAGCAGATGAAAATCTGATGTCTCCCATTCCACTGAACAAGACCAAGTAACAGGTCAAACACAATGTAGAAATGTCCAGTGAAACTCATTTTGCTCTTCTTTCTAACCATTAAGTGTGGGCTGGAAAACAGAATTCTTATACTGCTCCCTGAACTTCAAGTCCAACCCCTGAGACACCCTGAATGTGAGGGCCAACACAATATTTCATTACTTTTTAACTTTTTTTTTTAAATTTGAATTTGATTTCAACATCACCTTTCCATTCCATGTAAACAGGTCCATCATCCTTTAGGTCTGTGCAGGTGCTGTGCACAGCACTCCAGTGTTTAACATCTCATCTCCCAGGGATGTACAAAGGAAGGCAGCCCTGCCTCCCCTGAGGCTCAGTCTGGAGTCATCCTGTTAAGCAGAAATTACTCTGCCTTTGAACTCAAGCTGTTTGGCAATTTTTTCCTGACAGTTGCATCCTCAGAGGCCTTGGAAGTCCCCAGCTCACGCATTTTCTCAGACTAAACAGTTTATACATTATTTTATTTCTGTTATTGCATTTATGGTCAGTAGCTATTTTCACAGTCTGTATTAAGATAAACTAAGTCTCACCTACTCTGATGTCACAGAATCACAGAATAATCTGAGTTGGAAGGGACCCATAAAGATCATCAAGTCCAACCCTTAAATGAATGGGGATCAAACCCACAACCTTTGCAATATCAGCACCATGGTCTAACCTCAGGGTCTTCAGTAAAGCCTGCTCACCTGCCTTAGTGCCAGTCTTGCTCATCAAGAAAATCACGACACATTCCTTGTGTTGTGGATGATGGATAAATGGTACAAAGGAACTAAAATTGCTGTTAGGTGAGGTAGGGATTGCTTGGAGAACTTATACCATAGGAACTGCTGTTGACCTCCTGCTCTCCTGTGCCCCCTCATTCTCTGGAGCAACACATGGGAGAGACAGGCTACAGGACAACACTGCAGGTTTCCCTGCAGCAGCTAAATTGGCAGGAAAAGGGCGGGGAATCTCTCCTGACCTGGAAGCAGCAAAGAAAGCAGATGGGAAACTTGTTCAAAAAAGGAGAATAACTCCATTTCTCCATCTCACTTTGTTCATTTTGGTGCACCCAAAATCAGTTTTCTTATAGCTAAAATGTCATGCAGAACATTTACACCTGGACCAACAGGATCATCTGTAACTATGCTGTTATTTATTATGTGACAAGTGATGCTGAGCTCCGGGGATTTGCTCTGCTTTATTACTTTATTTCATTCTCTAGGAAAATATTATCTCCTCTCTGTGTGGATGAGCAGTGATGAAAACAGGTGTTAGTATTCCACTTAGCTTCCATTTCAGTGGCTAGGAACTCATTTCATGTGCATGCTGGTGCAGTCAGACCAAAAGATAAGTACATAGAAGCCAAGTAAGAAAATGTAAACCAGAGCCATCTATGGCTATTTTAGCATCTGTTCTGCTTGGATGCTGGCTGTTCAGGTGTACTGTCAAATTCACAGTCAGTTTAATCACTTCCCTCATTATTTCAGAGGAATTCCTAATTTATGATATTAATAGTTCCTGGGGTAGAAGGAAGAAAAGACATTTCAGTTTATTGTCACAGTGGTTCAGTGTGTCTTCCATTTCAGCTATCTAATCTTGCTCTGAGCAGTGGATTTTTCATTGTGGTGCTCGGGGGCAACATTTTTGATAGATCTGAAAGCTGCAAGAATTCTTCCAAAAGAGAGATTTCAGACTGAAGATTGCATTTTTTTTCAATTTGAAAAGGGAATGTTTTAATTTTAAGAATTCCCTGGTCACCTTTGTTAGATATTTGCATCTCTTGGGGCTGTTTTCCCTCAATTATCTGTGTGCTATAGCTGCAGAAAAGTGGATTACTGATGACTAATAGTACAGAGGCCACTGTAGGGAGAAAATTTCCTTCTACGACAGGGTAACCCACCTAGCTGATCAAGGAAAGCTAGTAGATGTAATCTTTTTGGACTCCAGCAAAGCTTTTGATACTGTCTCTCACAGTATCCTTCTGGACCAAATGTCCTGCACACAGCTGGGTAAACACCACATCACATGATGGGTGGGCAACGGGATCATGGATTGGGCACAAAGAATTACAGTCAATGCAGGAACACCAGCTGGAATCCGTTCTCTAGTGGGTTTTCACAGGGCTCTGTTCTTGGCCCAGTTATCTTCAACATTTTCAGCAACTTAGAAACAGGTCTTGAAGGAACACTAGGTAAATTTGCCAATGACACTAAACTGGGAGGAGCTGTCAACTCCCTCAAGGGCAGAGATGCCCTGCAAAGAGATCTCGACGAATTAGAGAGATGGGCAACCACCAACCATATGAAATTAAGGTGGGGAAAAGCGATGGATTCTGCAACTGGGATGGGGCAAACCTTGTTGTGTGTATAAACTGGGGAATGAGATGCTGGAGAGCAGCAGTGTGGAAAGGGACCTGGGGGTCCTGGTCTGTGGCAGGCTGAATCTGAGCCAGCAGTGCCCTGGCAGCCAGGAGGGCCAGCCCTGTCCTGGGGGCATCAGGCACAGCATGGCCAGCCGGGCAAGGGAGGGGATTGTCCCACTCTGCTCTGCTCTGGGGCGGCCTCACCTCCAGTGCTGGGGGCAGTGCTGGGTGCTGCAATGTAAAAAAAAAAAACATTAATATATTAGAGATCATCCAAAGGAGGGCAACGAGGATGGTAAAGAATCTGGAGGGGAAGCCGTGTGAGGAGTGGCTGAGGTCACTGGGTCTGTTCAGCCCAGGGAAGAGGAGGCCGAGGGGAGACCTCACTGCAGTTACAACTTCCTCATGAGGAGAAGCAGACGGACAAGCACTGATCTCTTCTCTGTGGTGACCAGTGACAAGACTCAGGGAAAAAGCATAAAGCTGAGTCAGGAGAGGTTTAGTTTGGATATCAGGAAAAGATTTTTCATCCAGAGGGTGTTTGGGCACCGGAACAGGCTCACAGGTGAAGTGTTCACAGCATCAAGCCCGTCTGAGTCCAAGATATGTTTGAACAACACTTTCAGTCACATGCTATGATTCTTGGGTTGCCCTGCACAGGGTCAAGAGTTGGACTCAGTGATCATGAGGGTCCCTTCCAACTCAGCATATTCTATGGTTCTGTGATTCTATGCAGCACTATAAACTAAAAAGCAATCAAACAAAATTAAATTAGGCGTTCTTTGCTTACACCCCAGAGGAAAAAAAGGACATTCCTTGTGCTGCCCAGGAGTAAGAGAAAACAGACTTGATTTCCAGAGGTTCCTGCTGAGCACTCAGTTGCCAGGTCTCAGTCAGCTGGCCCCTTGGGAAGGTACATCAGGCCTGGACATGAACACAGCCTTACTGGGCAGAGAGCAACAGTGACACTCAGCAACATCCAAATACACATTCAGTAAAACTGCTGCCTCTGGGCACCCCAGTAAAGCCAAGCTCTTCTCTTAAGCTTTTGTGTGACTATCCCTGTTGCTAAGCTGTATATTATATGCTGCTCTCCAGTCATGCTCAATAGTTATTCTTCAACAATTCTCCTCTTGCAGGAGGAGGTTCTTGGTGGTGCTACTCCTGACTTCTGGGATTTAAGAATGGAAGAGGAAAATCCTCTGCAAAGGTGCCATATGAACTGTGACAGAACTATTAGTGCTCAGCTGTGCCAAGTAGTGGAGGGGAGGGAGAATTATAGCCTTGACTCTTCTTCTGTACTTTTATAAACTGATCTAGACTCACTCACCTTGCAGATTTTAACCCTGTTTGGGCACCGGAAATGTGTTATTCATCCCCGGTTTCAAACATGAATAGCAGAGTGCCTAATTTTAAGACTCTGCACTAGTAGCACAAACATTTCTGCAAACCAGGTGTGACCCACCCAAGCCAAACACACGTGTACATTAGCAGGGACTTGTGCCCATCTCAAATGTTTATTTAGTCACTGCTTCTCCTAAAAGTTGCCACTGAGGTTTCAGCTACAGTCATGACATCAAATTCTTATTTCTTCCAGTAAACAGTGAATACATCTACAGTAGACAATTTGATGCAATTTTAATTGGTTTCTAGTAATTCTCACACACTGACTATCATGGACTTGTCAGCTTTAAAAAATGACAAGTTGAATAATAATTATTACATCCCCAGCAAGAAGGCCCTATAAAATAGGTAGTGTTAAATGGTACAAAATACTGGAGTAGAATTAAATAAAAATAATAAATATTTCTATATTTTGACCTTTATGTAATTAAAAACTGATTTTGGCCTTAACCTTTGGGGAATATAATTATGGTCCCATAACAAATATTTACCAAGGAGCAGTTGCCTATGAATATATTCTAAGAAAACGCTATATAATATGTCTTTTCTTTCTCACATATGTAAAGATACAAAGTTTGAGGTGGGGTAGGGATCTATCACTGCTGCAGTACAGGAGCATTTGTGATGGGACCTCCAAAATCCAGAAACAGAATGGGCACCATGCTGGAAAGGACAAACTGGTGTCCTCAATGTTAATTTTCATTTTTTGCCATTCATAAAATGGGCGCAGTACATTTCTAGTTTAGACAAAAAGGCTGAGATTTACAAATCCAAATTTCCTTAACCATATTTTTGTAACTTCACACAGATAGCGTGATGTTAAGTCCACTGGCTATGTCAACTTTAAAAGTTAAAAATACATTGTATGTGATATTTGTTATTAAAGAAAAGTAATTAGGATCTGGTTGCAGCAGTTTACTGAGATGTGGCAACCATGGCTTCTTAAGAAAAATAAAGGAAGCCGCCCTCAGGAAGGGTAATGATGAATATCCTGTTGTCTCTAAACTAATACACAAAGAAATATAGATCCAAATCAAGGAGGAAAGGATGGGGAACCTGGCACCACTATAAATCTTCTGGACAAAGGTTTGCCTTGTTGTTAAAACTATAGGGTTTGTAAATATACCAGACGTGTATGGAGAAGAAGACATGTTATGAGGGGCAAGGACAGGTCTTCTGTTTACCAAGTTTGTTCTCACTTCAATGTATCATCAGTTAATATTCCCAACTAGGGACAAATATAGAAAGAAAAGAAAATAATGTAAACACTAATGCCTCTTGTGTCTTTAAACTTGAGTCACATGTTAAAGCTTTCATCAAAGGGAAGCTTCCATTTCAGATTCTTCAGTGCCTTCTAGTATTGAAAACTTGCTATCAGCTGTCCTTCTGTGTTCACTCAGTTTTAATGAAATAATCCAGAAGAAAAACTGAAATACCTATCTGCAATCCAAAGTATCAAGACATTTGCTAAAAAGGAATAAAACATATGTATAAAAGATGACCTAATTCTTCTCAAGGCTTATAAACTTTTAATTTACCTGATTAAGATAGTCCATGCAAGCTCTGCGCAACAAAAGTTTTCTATCAGTTTCTCATTTAAAGACAAGTACTTCTTCTCAGAGGATCCAAATCTAGGTGTAATCATCATGCAGCCATGTGGAAGTCGGCAGAAAAATAATGCTGTACTTGGAGCTGAGAAGCAGAAAAATAAACTAGGGGTTTGGGTTAGGATATCCAAGCTGCTCTCAAACTAATGTGTACCCTGCCTTTAATTTCTGAATTGCAAAATGACTGACAGTCTTTCCATCTTTAGAAAGTCAGACTCCAAAGCCTCTGTCAAGGGATTGCTATAAAACTTCGTTAGCCTAAAAACTCCCAATCTTCTGCCTTAAAATATGGGTCCACGATTTCAGACTGTACAGTCTTGTCCTACCCACATGTGGCGGCTGGTATCAAACACTTTGCAATGTTTTTGCACTTAGGGATGATTGGTAACAGTCCCTACTCCCTGTTAGGATCATGTACTTCAGTAATATGTTTTCTTTTAACAGAAGCTGCTACTTACTGACACACAAGCACATCCTTGGGAAGAGAAGCGCTCCCTGCTCTTTGGCATGGGACAACTCCTCATCTTTCAACACACACAGTTGGCAGTGCTCGCTCCTGTCAGCACAGGCAGCTCTTGCCATCCAGTGTGGAAACTCTTCAAGGCCTTAGAATGATCAATTTTTTAATTTTTTCCCCTCTAAGTATTAGTGCAAAGTACAAACTTTACAGTTTGCTATAACCCTTGGAAAAGCAGACTGAACTGTTTGCAAAATCAATTAAGTTCTGTGTTTGCACAGAGAAAAGAAGGTGCAGTGTTTGAAAAGGGCTTCTCTCTCTTGGCAACGGCAGCACGTGTCAGACACCGGCCAGAAAGAGAGATTTTAATTCCCTGCCTTAGAAAAGAGAAATGGAGGTGAGCCTAGGAGACAAAAGATAGATGTGAAGGCCAGACAATGTGGCTGGCAGAGGAGAGCAGCGGGATGGCAGAGCCTGGAGGAGGAAGGCTGGCTGTCTTGGGATGTTGGGCTCTTTTCCAGTTGTTTTTTTTTTTCCTGCTGATTAGGTCCCCACAGAGCAGACAGGTAAATCTGGGCTCCTTTCCATGGTCTTCTGCTTTGAAAGAAAATTCCCACTAGTCTTCCTGGTCTGCAAGAGTGGGTGGTTGTGGGATGCAGACCAGGGTGCAGGCTGGTTGGAGCCACACAGAATATTTGGCACTGGCTTCTCCTCCTGACAAGTTTCTGCAGTCCCACTATACCATGGGAACCGTCTGCATGTAGCCTTTGATTCTGCAGTACAAACAAAGCTCTCTTTATTCATGCAGAGAAGGAAAGTGAGCTCATATGAGCCACTGGCTGAGAATGATCATATGGTCTAATACCTGTTCAGCTCCCATCTCACACATCTGCTCCCCTGCACCATGGATATAGGGAGCACAGGGGCCAGGCTTCCAAGTGACAGACACCCCACAGCTGTGGTAACACCTACATCAGGATTCACATTTGAGGGCAGAGGGAATGGGCACTAGGTCTTGACTGGGCAAAAGGAGAAATGTGAGAGGTGATTTTCAGATTGGTGTGATTCTCCAATGCATTTATTCCAACTCGTACATTCCAGGTCAAACGTAACAGATGAAGCCGAATTTGGATTCTGAATGCTCAACACTTGCAGTGTTTGCAGCTACTCAGACTCGGTTTTAATTTGAATTCCTCTCCATTTTATGAAATTTCCTGAAAATGACACCTTTGGCCATGTTGGAGAGGCAATATTATTTTAGCTGTTCTTTCCAGCCTATCAGAAATGTTATGTTAAATTAAAATGTAGTGGCCTAAAGATTGATCTTCAGCCACCAACCATCTGAGAGCATTTCTCACCCATATGCTGAAGAAGCAGTTAATCCTATCATTTGCATCCAAGGGCACAGCTAAAATATCATCCATATATGGCAGTACCCAAGATGCAACTTTTTTTTCTTACAGTGTTGCCGAGTAAATGCAGACACATACTTACCAAAAGGGGAAGAATCAAGGAGACAATGTTGTCAGAACAAAGGAGGCTAAAAAGACAAAACTTAAACAAATGAAGTCCTGTTTCTAAAAATAAATTATGGTAGTATTGCCACTTTCAAATAAGAAAGAGAAAGCTCTCTAGTATAGTAAAAAGTATTTAGATCTTGTGGTGTTATAGTCACGTTCAATAACAAAGAATTGGAATAAAATAGTACCTATCATTTCAAGTTTTGGATCAAGATATGCAGATGTGCTCTAAAAATAGTAATGAAACAACTGTCACCATTCCTGAGAGAATTTTAATTTAAATGATTTTAACTGGGTGCCTAGCCACAAAAACCTTAAGATAGCTTCACAGTTGACAAATATCCCAAATGTCACAACTTACACACCACTGATATACTCTCTGCATTTCTTAATGTGCTGTAACCAAGCTTTCAGAACAGCTTCTTTCTTTTTTCTGTGACTGGAAACTTCACTCTATAGTGCAGAACGTTAGATTGGACAAGTTTTTTCAAGATTATAACCCAAAGCTGTCTCATGATTGGATTTGTGATTTGGGGTGCTAGAATAATGACCTGAGTTTGATGTGCATTTTCCTACAGATCAGAGGAGCTGAAAACTCACCTGTAGAGTGATGGGCACAGCTGTGCTTCAAGTTAAAGGGAAAGGGGAGTATACTGAGTGTATTGAGTGCCCCAGGCTGTACTCCTTCCTCTGAACCCAAACTCGAGGTTCTGGCTGCACTTGCCCACTCGATTTTGGTACCTGACATCCTTTTTCATGCTCTCCTTGTCCAAACTGAACTGACCACCCAATGCAGTCAAAAAAAGCAGTAGGACAAGGGGAGACCTCAGCAACTGTAGATCCTATTTCTGTTCCCTTGTTCTGTTGTGTCTCTGAGCTGAGTACCCAGGCAGAATCCACTGCTTCCTCACACATTTTGTGGAGCAATGGGCACTGTTGGAGATCCCAGCTAAGCACCTCCTCTGGCTATTTTGCATTTTTGATTCTTTAATCCTTCACCCCATACTTTTAACACTCATCTTCTGTGGGTTCACTTGTGCTTTTTCCTTGCTGCCTCTACCTCTCCCTTTTGGTGTTTCTCTATCCTCCTTTGGTATTTTGGGGAGACTCTTTCCTGCGCTTACAGGAAAACCAATAACCCACAGCAGACATAGGGGAAATACCAGAGTGGGACCATTATGTAATGACATATCTTCTAAATGCTGTCCCAGCCTCCAGCATTTTGTGGCTCAGAGACTCACTGAGAAGGAAGACGTCTTTTTACTTAATGGAATTTGATGGATTTGTTTTCTATTTGCTTGTCCAAAGAGGTGCTTTATCAAAACTAGTTGAAATGTGGTCCCGCACAAAGTAAGAGAAGCTTTTGCATACGTGCAGTGTGAACCCTGTGTATGTATCATCCAGTTCTCTTTGGCAGTAACTCCATAGATACTTTCAGATTTTTCAGGAAGATTTTAAGCCTTTTTTAGAAAGTCATCACTATTGAAGAATTATTTTTCTTCTTGTTTCTGACATTTTCACTGTAATTTGCAAGATGAATATACACAGGTTTGTTTCAGTCAGGAGCTTAGGAAGACAGTGGGCAACAGTAATGGTGAGGTGATACGTTTAGATTGCCTGGAATTTTTTTACATTTGGCAGTTTGTCCCTAACTATATTAATTCCCAGAACAACCATGGCAGATGTTCATTGTTCCAATGTATCAGAGGAGTACAGCAAAGGCCTTTCCAATGAAGCTTCCATTGCCCACTGTAATCCCTGCTGAAAGGTGAAAGTTAGTTATACATTAGTTACACACCACAGTTTATGTAGTTACACCCCATTGCTCAACTACCCCTGCAGCACTGAAGTCACTTGACATTCATTTCCTGCACCAGTATTCTGATGAACACAAATTTCAAAATGCATGGCTCTCTTTCAGAATAGTAATCACACTTTATGGGTTTGCACTGAGTCTGAGATAAGGTGAAGTGTCATTTTGTGTTGCAGTATTTCCAGTTTTTGTCAGTGACAACAGTTAATACCCTAAATGAAATACTTAATTAATAATGAGAACAAATCACTGTGCTTTAAGAAAAGTGTAGACACACAATAACTGTTTTCAAAACAGAGTGCCCAGGAAAGACCTTATAGTGTTTGGTCAGCATTTTTGCAAATGTTCGCAAAACCCAGTTCACAGGGTACTGAAGCATCTGAAATACCACCTGATCAGGAGTGGTGGGATCTTGTGACCTCTGAAAATATGTCCTCAATACTCTGTTTTCTAATATTAACTTGTAATATGAGATGAAACGTATCTGCTTTATCACTCAGTTACTACTTTATGGTGCCTTGCATCCCCTCTTGGGGCATCACAGGGTACCTATGTGGCTCAAGCATAAATGATTTTTTTTTTCTCACAGTGAGAAAGTGAGATAACATAGGAGTTATCATCTCCAGCTGATATACTCTTTTAGAAAAGACTGATTCTGGAGGAATATATGTATCTACATTACATGTGTGTCTGCAATCACTGCTATAGATAAGACAGCCCCCCTTGAACCTGAGGTTGGGTTCTGAGAGTCTTTTATCCCCTTTCTATCAACTTCTTGCTAATTCTCCCTTTCTGCTTAAACTACCTGCTCTGAGTTAATGAAGCACAATGCAGACGACTTTGCATGCTAGTGTATGATTTTCCTGATACAATCTGTAGAGGATTTCAGCAGGAAACCTATAAATATCTTCATGTTTGTGCTAACATGCAGATTCTTCCTAACACGTTAAAATCATCTGGATAAACTTCCTCAATGCTTTCGCAAAAATAAATTCCAGGGGAGGTTCAGGAAACTCGATCAGTGAGTTGCCTGTTGCTGCAGAGCTACTTTATATAACCAACACGTGGATAAATGACACACTTCAGAGGATCAATGTTTCTGTAAAGGAAGTCATGTCTCAGAAGTCTCTTGTAACTTTTGAAGGTGTAGTCTGATTTAGTCTTCCTGGATTTCCAGAAAGGAAATTTTCCTCCTTAAGGAAAGGAGGCGGTCTTTGCATACAAGGGAAGATAACTCCACAGATAATTAAGCAGTTAATATAAAAGGATAGGAGAAAAAGGTTGGTTTTAGTTATGGAGAGGGACATCAGCAGCACATTATGGTGAAATGTGGTAAAGCTGATGTGATGAGATAGGCTGTTCAGCACAGTCATAAAGAAATTGGAAGGGCACAAGCAGCAAGGTGAGAAAATCCTCCAATTATGTCAGTTTTTAGAGGTTAGGAAGAATGAATTGCATGTAGCCGTTATTGGACTGAGTGACTGGAATTTCAAACGAGAGTTGAAATTCAATTGTAGTTCAGTATTAAGTGGTGTTCATGAAAATACACGCTCCCAATTTAAATATTAACTGATGGATTCTGAACAAACTATTATAACTCACAAATAAGAATTTACTTATTAATGCGTGGATACATCAGTAGCGATCAGAAAGCAAGGATGATGTTGAGATTTACTAGCAAAGAAGTAGAAGACAGATTATACCAGTGTGTCCCTGAATACTTCCATGGCACACCCCCGTTATAGGCATGGTGTGCTGTTCTGCTCCTTCAAATCTAAAAGGATTAAACAAAGCTAAAAGAGGTCTAATGAAAGCTATCAAGGTGTGGAAGATCTTCCCCACTAAGACCAGGACTCTTCAGTTTGGAAAAGGGATAACTGGACAGACACCGAGTCCTAAAAATCGTGAGTGCCCTGGAAATGGTGAGGTTCTATTGGCTGTTTGTTCTCCCAAGAGAAGAGTTGGTCAGCGTGCCAGATTAGAAGTAGGAGGCTTCAAATAAAAGGAAAAGGAAGTATCTCCTCCTCCAACATAAAGCTAAATAATTGCAAGAAATCCCTTGCCAAGGGGTGGTATGGACACTGCTGGTGTACACACATTCAAAAAGCAGCCAAGCATTCACAGAAGAGTATTCATCGAAGGTCATCACACACAAAGCCTGAACATCTGCCTCTGGAAGCCAACAAACTGCAAATTGCTGAAGGATGGAAAAGTATTCTGGGAATATATCACAACATGAGTGTGCTGCTTCACTCTTTTCCAGATATTAGCTGTTCAGCTGACCGTACCTTTGGTGTAACCCTGCAGAGCTCTTACACCATTTTCAACCCCTTAGAAGTGTTTCTCTAAGGATATCACAGAGGATTGTCCCTCTAATTCCTTTGTTTCAGTTTTGTATCACAATGTAGAGCAGAAGACAAATTTTAAAAAAGCTACTGCTTTGGCTTTCAGCATAAAATAGATAATTTCAAAACTGTTAACCTTCACTTTCCTCAGTATCTGTGAAATGCCAAAAGCTTTGCAGCGGCAGAGTCACTCATTAGCCACACGTTGGCTTTCTCCAGTGAGCAGTTCTGCACTGTTTGTGTATGCAGCACACAAACTATGCACAGCAGGTGTCGTGTTCAGCTCTTTCCTAATATGTTTGGATGAGATGCTTCTAATTAGTTATCCTTGCAAACAGAGTAAGAAAATGTGGTAAATATGGTCATGTGGGCTGACTACCTAATAGCCCAATTAAGTCATTGTTCTGTGGGGTCTGGCTGGAAGTTGCTGCCCCGTGTGAAATAGAAGCAGTTTATGTATACTTTTTTAAGGGCAGTCCATCATGGTTTCTGCAAAGAAATGTAATGATAGTTCAAGCATATTTGTGCAGACTGCAGTGTATTTTGCATACACAGCTAATCTTTAATGGTTGCATAAAATGTTTGGTATCACTAATTAATGTCAGAGCTGCAGCTGGACGTATTCAAGCCTATTCTAAAGACCTTACTAAGAGCTGAAGGTCTTTACTCAAAAAGCTGAGCTTTTCAGTATCAACAACCTCACCTAAAGGGTTCAGCCAATACACTCTGAATCAATCTGAGATGTCAATAATGAAAAAAATGAATACTCATTATGTTGCGCACCAGGAAATATTTTCATCTACTTGAAGTTTGTTCTCCTTATCTGGATTCTTGTCACACAGTTCTCATACACACCAGGCTGTTTCCCTAGAGACCTGATGGGCAAGCCCCTGCTCATGAGTAAGCTGACTCAGCACTGTGATTTTAGACAAAAGGCCCAGCAGGCTCACTTAAATAAAGTGGTAGCCCATTTGAAGCTTTTCAGTCCATAACTTAGACAAATGCAGGTGAAAAGAGAACAAATATCTGAGCTTCATCTGGTGCAGGCCTCGTTGTCACCCTTCAGGTAGTGGCAACCTGTGGTCTGCTCTCGTGTTATCCCTGCAGAGGCTGAGCTGCAGCTCCAGCTGAACTGGCACCTGCTTGGAACCGTGCTAAGCTCTGCTGGTGTCACAGAGAGCTGTCCCCAACCCTGGGGGCTGTGCTGGGGCAGTTGTGCCAGATGGTGGCTATGTATAGCGTGGAGAAAGTTGACGTGGAATCTGGCTTGAGCTACTAAAACCCTAAATATGCCTCACTTTAAAATAAACATCTGATATGAATAACATCTAAATTGAGGGTCTTATCCAAACACAGTATCAAATGGTGGTCTAATCCTATGGCTATTCTCAATTACTGAAAAGTCAGGATACATCCTTGTCTGGGATGCTATATTGGAAAGTCTAGGATTCCTTTTGTAACCCTTGAGACTAGATAGCTCCAGGCAAAAGAGCTTTAAAATAGCAACTCCAAAATTGCCAAAAGCATACTATTGCTAGCTAGCTTTACTTGACTCTATATAAGCAGTGATGACCTAGCTTGTGGCTTGACATAATTTTAGAGAACATGGCAGACAATGAAGGAAACTCTGCCAATACTAATATCACATTTCTAAGAACTGTCCAAGCATTATTAGCTCAAATTAATCGTATGGGGTATATGAAATTTTTCCTAATAAGTACCATTATCATGAAAGAAGCAGTGAATTTAAAATGACTAGTAGAAACCATGTTGAATTTTAAAAAGTTCTTGCTGCTAAATTCTCCCCCTTCCTTCAGCTGGAAGGATCTCCCCAGAGTAAAACAAAATAGATGTGACTTGGTGGAGAGGGTATGAGTCTCCTTCATGTGTGCACAATTTTCATTTCAGACTAAACGGGTGCAGGAGTTCCTGTTTCCTTCAGTCAAGCTATACTAGATGCCACTCAGAAGTGCCTATGTGAAGAAATATATTTGGTAACCAAGACCCACTGTTGGGTCGCTTGTGCATGTCCCTCCTTAACAGGACTCACTTGGGCTGCACTGCATGTTTAAAGGCTTAGCTTGATTTCCCTTTGAATTCTAAGCTCTTTGTGGAAAAGTATCTTGGTGTGGCATATTCAACTTCAGAGGCTTAGTTGCACTCTGATAGTGTCACTAAAGGTTTTAAGATTGTATCTTAACAATGAGACAAAATTGAAGCCTTTGTGCTCATAAGCTTAAAGAAATTTTTGTGCTACTAACTGTGAGAACGACAAGATTAACACAATTTAAGGAAAATCAAAATGAATACCCAATGCAATTGCCATTCAAAAGCAGGGATTTAGGTTCATGTTTGTTCTCAAGGAGCATGAAACCAGAGAGTTCATGCAGTGTGAGCTCTGTTCCTCTAGGTTATGAATTCTCTTGCACAAGTAGCTATTTAAAATACACAAGGCAGAGGAATAGTCTGATGAAAATGTAAAACTCTGAGGAACTGAATTGCTATTTAAAATACACAAGGCAGAGGAATAGTCTGATGAAAATGTGAAACTCTGAGGAACTGAATTGATCTCTAAAGACTCTTCCTTTGCAAGGATTTAGTGTAATGCACAGACTTTTCTTTATAAATCTGAGAAGACAAATTTTGCTTCCTTGTCTGTAGCTAATGGCTTCCTGCCAGCCCTCATGGTATTTCTGACATATTTAAAATACCAATTATTTGAAGTAATGGTGACCCTCTGCCCTTCCAAAACTTTTAGCTTTGCACATAGGGAGTGAAGTTGAAAAGCAGATGGTGAAACTAGGAAACTGAATGTTGCCACTTGCCTGAGTATAATGTTCTCTAACTCTAGAATTATGAATTTTGTTTGGGTTCATTTATTTTGTGTTCCTTTTTTTTTTTCCTCCTCCTTCTGTGGAATTCATGTGGAGTCTGTATTTTTGCTTAAAGAAGAAACCCAGAGAGCTGTAAATCAACATAATACATGTTTTCTTAAAACATAAACAGTATACAGCACGCTCCAGTTCCTGCTAGAAGTCTCTTAAACTAACAAGCCATTTGAGTCAATCATTGTAATAGCTCAAGGGAAGTGCATGGCCTTCACAGTCCTTCCGCTTTCCTGCAAAGTCATTTGTCTTTTAAAAATGAGTTTTTGGCACCCACAACACTTCTAGATAAGTAAACATATTTTCTAGGAAAACACTTATTTGGTATAAATTATCCTTTCATTTGCTGGCCTTCAAAATTATATACCTACTTGCTGTCAAGTTTACATTATTTTTGTCTTTACTTAAAGAAACTGCTCATGTAAATCAACATGTGAATAAGGACATAGATACGTACTCCTTCACATCTAAAATGGCTTCAGCCTTAAGAGCACTCCACATTCACCTGGCTGAGCATCCCTGTTCTTCTGTCTCTGCATCTGGAAACAAATTGGTGTAAGAGGATGTGAGGAGCACAGGACTAAGATGAGCTCAATCCCAACGACCTTGCTAATGCACCTCATTCACCGTGGGTCCCAAACATTGACAGATCACTTCACTGAAGAACCTGTGGGCAACCTAAAGCTCAAATCCTGGTCTGAAGCCACTTTCTGCACAGACTATACTGTAGGCCACCCATCTCAGTCAGAACTGCGAGCTAGTTTTATTTCCTGGTGAACAAGACAGTTCAGCCTTCTGTATTAGGGACAAAACCAACTTCACCTTGTAGGAAAAAAGCAAGGAGAGCAAAGGGACATAAGCAATTTAGAGAGGAGTACTTCAGCTTTTGGGGAATGCTGCATCCATCCAGATGAGATGAACTGTCATCCTCCCCCTGACAACTTTTGTGCTAGGAATTCTGTTCATCAACCATACCTTTTTATACACTGGGTCCATCAATACCTACTGTATTAGCCTTAACAGAAACTAGAGTGTCATGCCTTCCAGTAATGTCCACAGGGTCTTTCCTTTTTTTTTTTTTCCAAAACACTTTCCATTTTTCTTTCAAAAATATAAGCCTAATTCTACTTTTTCTTGCCAGTAAGATGCTTTAAGGCTTTATGACCAGGAGAAAACATTTTTCTTTTAATATCACATTTATGTGATAAGTAAATTCTTTAAATGAAGCTGAGCAATAAAGGACAGGAGCTCCGCAGCATTCATTCCCTTCTTGGTCAATCTTGGGGTACCTAAAGCCATTATATTGACAAGCTGAGTGACTTTTTTTTTGATGATTTCAGGTGAAACTGATTTTCTGTTGAGCTGTTTCTAGCTCAACCTCATTCCAATGCTATAAAACTGAAGAAAACATAACAAAACCAGGGTCAGGAACAACATCAGAAAATGATCAGTATGTATTCTGACACTAAGCAAAATATATCCAATTACTCTTCTTGCAATTTTGTTTGCAAGTCCTGTTACACTGGATTTTATTTATATATCACAGGACAGTGATTAAGTTCTGTAGACTTAAATTCACTAAACAGACTGAATCTACTGTTCTCATTTCTAGCCATGGTTTTCAGACTTCAAATCATGCATGTAAGGTCCCACTTTCCAAGCCAAAATTCCTTTTTAAAAAGTATTTAAACAGGTCTGGCGAGGACACACTCCAAAGCAAGATAATATTACTTGCTTGGGTTTTGCTCTCTCAGTTGTATTATTTTGTAATATCTTTGTGTTCGTTGTTAATACACCATGACTCTACTGATAATGAGGAAGACCTAAAGGACAAAGCAAGTCTATTTAAGAGTAAGCCTCTTTTAATAGTCAGATGCAGAAATAAAGCATAAATTTCACTTGGTGTTGCATTCAGGTAATTTCTTTTTTCACTTTTCTTATTTTTATAATAAAAGAAGTCATATGTTTAAATACAGGGTAACTCAGAAAGAAGTAGAAGTAAGAGAAGTAGAAGTAAGAGAAAACAAATTGCTATCCCAGCTACAGAGGTTTTATTACTCTAATAATTGTCGTGTGATGTTCTTAGGTTATAGAAAAGTAGGTGAGACTCATAATTATTACATCACATACCACCATTTTGAGTCAATAATGTTTTGGACTGTATGAGACTAGTAAAACTTACTGCATGCTGAATATGGCTTTTTACTAAATGTGTTACATCAAAAGTTTTGTTACTTCTATTTGCAAATATACCTCTTGCTGAAATAATTTTTTGCAAACCTCATTTTGAAGATGAGACTATTGATCCAACACTACTTCGAAATACTGAAGTACTTAGTCTTCCTGGTTAGCCACCTAAATTCTTACTTAGCCTCCAGTTTTGGACTCAAATTTTTGGAAAAGATCTTGTCCTGCTGCCTTGTGATCACAGCTTTTCCATCTTACATTGTTGTTTCAAGACATTCATCCACGTTAGGTTCCAACTATCTCTGATATGATATTCACTCACTCCTTCAGCAACTTTGGTTTCCTTTTACTCTTTCACAACCCCCATTATTACAGTCTTTCATTATCCATCTCCACTTTATATGCCTGGGAATTCACCTTCTTTACAACTCTGTCCACTGTTTCTCTAATACAAGCTGATCCATTGTCTTGACTGAAATATGACTCAAACCTACCACTTGCTTCCACTACTGCACATTAAGTGCAGTCACACTGACTCAGTGCCAGCTGGCAGTGGATGGGAAAACCCAATTACTTAACTGAGCTTCTGAATGAGTCTGGAAAATGATCATTTGCTCACGTATTAAATTTTTTTATATTCAAATCAGAATGATAGTGGCCCTCGTGTTTTATGATAGTTAACGTTGCATATCCTAGAAGTCCCATTTTGATTCTTAGACTAATATGGTTAGATTCTTAGACTAATAGGAAAAAAAGGGAGAGCTGTATCACTGAA
The DNA here is from genome assembly GCA_013397915.1 of Daphoenositta chrysoptera. Lineage (NCBI taxonomy): Eukaryota > Metazoa > Chordata > Aves > Passeriformes > Daphoenositta > Daphoenositta chrysoptera. Next base: position 368,555 of record VZRO01007695.1, on the reverse strand, counting down.
TTTAATTAATCTACTTTGGGCCTTCTGATCTTGAGGGGAAGATAGAAATATCCTAGAAATAATAGCAGTTCTGGCTTAAATTACTCTTCTTGAAAGAAATACCAATATGTATACCCCAGGTTCCAAGTAGCTAGACCTTACTCTTACACATGGAATAAACAGGGCTTGTTAGCAGATTATAAAATAATTTTCTTTAAGGGTTTTCATACATAAAATTGAAAAATGCTCCAAATCCTGCATGTGGGATTGTAGGAGGGACTAAAGGCGAAGGCAGGTGCAGAGCACATGCCACAATGCAGACAGTGTGTTCTCATGGTTTCTTTCTCTGCCTTCTGACACAACATTGGCCACAGTACTGGGACCCTCAGGCTGCAGAACAGATTTGTTCCAGCAGACGTAGGAGAACAGACTACATTTACTCTTTAATACAACACAGGATCATGGGATAATTCAGGCTAGGAGGATCTCAGGAGATCTGTATTTTCATCTTCTGTTACAAGCAGGGTCATCTGTGAGATCAGACCAAATTGTACAAGGCTTTATTCAGTGTGGTCCTGAAATTCTCCACGGATGGAGAGAGACAATATAGCTTCTCTGGGCAACCTGTTTCAGTGCTTGACTGTCTTCAGAGTGAAAAAAATTTTTTTTGGTCCTCTGTCCAGTCCTTTTTCCTTTTTTTCATCCTGAACATCTCTTGTTTCAGATTATGCTCACTGTGCACATCCTCTCACACTCTGCTTTGAAGAGCTTGCTTGATGCCCTCCTTGAAGGTACAGGCAGGCTACTGCTGGTTCTCCCCAAAGCCATCTCTTCCCCAGGCTGAGCAAGCTCTGGACCCTCAGTTTCCCACACAAGGCAAGACCCTGGGTGGCTTGGGGTCCTCCACTGAACTTGCTCCAGTTTGTTAATGTTGTTCTTGTATTGGGAAGCCAAAAGTAGATGCAGTATTTGAGATGTGCTCTAAGCCATGCTGAGAAGAGAGGGATAAACCCTCCTGTCGATGTCCTGGCCATTGCCACAGCCGAGGGTGCAGCTGGCTGTCCATGCAGCCAGGGTGCACTGCTGGCTTAGACCCAGCTTGTGCCAGCCACAGCCTCAGGTCCCTTCTTGCAGAGCTGCTTGCAGTCAGGCAGGCATCACCCCGTGTCCTTGCACCAGGTTGTCTTTCCTCTCCAGGGGCAGCACTTGGTGTTGGTCCTTGATAAATTCAGCTGGTTCCTCCTGTCCCATTCCTCCAACCTGTCTAGGTCCCTATGGATTACACCCCTAAATTCTAAACACTGAATGTATCAACAATTGCCCCCAAATTTGGTGTTATTTCCTGACTGAACGAAAGCACAGTTAGGCCATTGATAAAGATGTTAAGCAGGACAGGTTGCTGGAAAAGACCCAGAGTACTCCATTTGTAACTGGCTTCCAGATAAAATATGACCCACTGACCTCTACCCTTGTGAGCCTCTTGAATAAGTTTTTAGATGGATGATTGTCCATTCATCCAAACCATAACATTCTAGCTTGGATACAAGAATATTATGCAAGACTGTGCTGAAAGCCTTGGTAAAGTCAAGATAAATGACATGCAGTGCTCTGCTTTTGTCCAGCAACAGAGATCCTGATCACAGCAGGCAATCAGGTGGGTCAGGCCTAATTCACACTTAGAAAATCCATGTCTAATTATCCCCCCCATCAAAGTGGGACAGATTAGCGTGTAGTTCTTTGGGTTGACCTTTTGGCATTTCTTGGTTTTAAGATACATATGATTTTTGCCTGTCTTTAGACATCAAGCATCTGCTCTTGATCTCCAGGGGCACAGCTTTCGATAGTCCTTGAGAGGGAAGCTTTGCCAGGTAGCGTCCTTGCCCTGTCTTCCCTTCAGACACTTTGTTTGGCTGAACAAAGTTCAGTTGGAACAGAAAGCAGTGTGTTGCTTTGGGTTTCCCTTTGTAGCACAATAGTAAACTTCCATCAAGCAGAGAGGAAACCTAAATTATGCTGCTGTCAGCACAAACAGCACAGATGGAATGAAGCCCTTTACGTGTGTGCCCATATGCACTTATGGGTAAAATGTCAGTGTGCAGCTGTAGAACTGGGGAAAAGTAGGAGATATGAGGATGGGTTAGGAGGCTGCTGCTATACACAAGGTGACAAAATTTCCCATTCTAAACCTCCCCTTCTGAAAAGACTTGAGAAACTTCCTCTAGTGACATCTACAAATTATTAAAAAAATAAAGGCTCTAATTTTTCCCTCTATTTATATTTGGTCAGAGCATTTGGCAGAGGATTTTTACACTTGAATAATTCAAAAATAGCTCAACAGATTTTACTCAGATGTCCAATGTAATCGCTTTTGGGCTGAGGTTGAGTGAGGAAAATTGAAGCCAAAAGGAATTTGAATTATGAGCAATGGGAAAAGGGTTAGGGAGGCAGGAGAGCAGCTGGATTTCTAACTGCATCACAAAGAGCCTCACAGCTACAACTGTTTTCCTGTTCTAATTCCCCACGAATGGACACAACATATTTGTATAGGTAACATAGGAAGAAGTTTTCAAAGTTGTAAGTGAAAGCAGTCTGCAAACATCAAAACATCAGAGAGTGTTTTGCTTGTGTGTAACCAATCACTTAGGAGGAGAGGAGGGGAAAAAGAAATCTTTTGACATGGTTGACTTAACAAGTGGATGCAGAAAGTTTATATGCAGAAAGTTTATTCATGAGCTGGAGAAAGTGGTATCCTCTAGATAACTGTATTTACCATGTCTGCTAAGAAAGGAGGGTTGAGGATGTGGCACAGTGTGGGTTAGCTCAGTGGCTGTCCATGGAGCAATGACACAGATGATGCCACACTGAAGTGAAAATTTACCCCACAAAATGCCCGATTGATTTTTGAGAAGGAATAACTAAGTGGGAGGGAAAGCCAACTTGTCTCTGAGTATTTCAGCATAGGCTGAAGCATGCCACTTCAAAATATTCTGGATTCCCTGTGTGAAGAAAGATGAACTCAGGTAACTCTGCCTAGTGACAGCAAAGCAAGCACGAATGTCTCTGTAAAAGCTGCTGCTTCCTGTTCCTGTGGTGGTTTGTCTTTCTACACCTAGCAGGCAAAACCTGGTCACATTCAAAGGATCTCTGATGACTAAAACCAGCTGCCTTCCCCTTCTGTCTCAGCAAATCTCAGACTTGCCATTGCTTAAAAAAGCTTCTTGGCAGCTGTTTGGATGAATATGAAGGACAGCTTGGAAAGCTGAATTTGAGCATTTTCTGGAACAGTGCTGACAGGCAGTCTCAGACAGAACCTCAGCTAAGTGCGATATGCTCAGCTTTGTCTTAGTCCCACAGACAGGCCAGACTGGATTTTCCCATTGAACAAAGTGGGAATCTTATCACTTCCACAGGAGCCTTTAGGAAGTTCATCTTTTCCTCTAATATAGATGAAACCCCTCAGCATGTTTTATGTAGTGACACAAATGAAAACGATGTTATAAACAAGAGCACAAGCACCTACTAAATCCAGTGAGAGTGCTGTAAGGAGGTGTCGTGTGCTAGCATTCAGCTAAACCCAGAGGGCTGCTTTTAGCAACGGGAGGGCAGCAACTTCAGTTTGCCCAAGTACTGACTCTGAGGAAAGCAGTGAAAGCAGCACAGAATCCCAGGTCAAGAAAAAAGGCATGAAGTAAAAGGTGTCGTTTCTGTCCAAGCTCAGTGAGGTATGATCTAGTGCAGTGGTTCAATCTTGAAGTGTGTTGATTCAAAAATAGAGATGACTAAGTAAAAATGCGATTCAGGTGAAATTCAAATTTCCTGTAGACTAGACGTTTAAATATACTTCTGAAGCAATGTAGTGAATTTTAATTAGTGAATTTTTATATTAGCTTTTCTATATAAACACACAATGATGAAATGCATATGAACATAAACATAACAAAATTCAAAGAACATCTTCTCTTCCAAAAAAATTCAAGCTTTCAAGCTCAAACAAAACTGAAACATCTATTTCTGTTTTGAAAATAACATTTTACACTTAAAAAAAAAGAAAAAAAGCATCAGAGAATAAGAAAATAAAACTATTCAACTTTTTCCAGAGAAAATATATTTTCAAATGTGCAGACAAGAATCAATGCATATAAATGTCTCAACTTGTTTCTACTTCTGTGCACTTTGAGCATTATTAAGAAAACAATATGCTACATATAGAGAAAAAAAAAAGGTATAATTTGTCCTGTTGAAACCAAGATGGTCCTGAAAAATGTTTTATTGTCTTTTCACAGTGTCATTTCTAAAATGAGTTACACCTGCACCTTCTGAGGCTGCATTACTGAAAGAGAAATCAGAGAAAATGGTTGGACCCACCGGATCCGTTCTGGTCCAAGCCAGCTGAATACTCAAGTGCCTCTCAATTTGGAATGGCCATGGCCCAGAAGCAGCTTCAATGCAACATGGTCAGAGCAGCTGTGTGGTCCTCTGCTCCCTCATTCCATAAGCCTTGAGAAAATTCTCAGTTTACCAATGATAGTGTTTATGAAAGCAATCCATGCTGCATTATGTACTTTTTTTTTTTTTTTATTGTCTGGGGCGTCAGACTCCATTGTCAGATGACCAAACTTTAGCAAAACACAAATGTTATAATTTATCCTCTTATATGTTGAAAGAACTGAAGATCAATTTGACTGAAGGCCTACCATGTTTTCTGTCATTGGGCTTGTGAAAGGTTTGAAGTTATTATATCAATCTCCCTGCAATGAACATGGCTTACTACCTTTTGGATTAAGATTTCATGAATGCCAAGCTCCTTACAGCATGTTTTTTCCATTGGAAGGAATTCAGGGGTCTAAAATGTCACCACTCATCTACAAATAGATCATACAGGACCTGCATTGACTTGTTTCATTTCATTTTATTTCATGATTTCATATGAAATCCTACTGTTAAAAGTTAAATTTGTCACGTCTTTGCTATCAAGGACTGACCTTGAACAGGTTTTACGTACAAAAATCCAATACCACTTTTCCAAGAGCAAATATTTCAAAAGAAACATGGAATTTTCCCAGAGTTAACAGTGACCCACGAGGTCTGAAGCTTTGACTGATGTAAATAAGCAGAGCAGTAATAAATGAGGTTATGTCATCTGCATCAGCTGAAGATGTGTCTTACTACACAGCCCTGAGAAATTTGCTGAAGACATACCCATTTTAAAGACCTTACTAATGGATCATGCAGTTTATTACTGGTATACATTTCTAGCCTTCCCTTTATGGGTTTACTTGAAAGCTACAACATCTGTGGGCTACAAGCAGAAGACAAAAAGTCTGAAACAGTTCTCTGTTAGCTGCTTTGTGAATGATTGTAAGTCAGACCAAAACACTCTTCAAGAAAAGTGCATCAAAATCATGAGGGTTTCTAATATGAAAACAATGACATGCTCTGGAATAAGACTCTTTCCAGAAACTAAACAGTAAGTTACAAAATAGGCTGGTTCTCAAGCATTTTGGAATGACAGCAGTTCAAGATTTTTGTGGTGAAAGCATAACCTTTGAAACTGTTATTTCACAAACAAACGGCAAGCTCTGTCCTTCTTCACACAAACACAAGATTTGATTGCCTCTGTAAAAACTGTCCCCAAAGCATTTCCTTTGGCTGGTGTGGAATGCTGACTATTCATTAAATCAGGCACAGAAAGAAAATTCTTTTGGCCCTTATGAACTTTTGAAGCTTTGGGGGCTAGCAGCTGCTTATCTTGTGAACAGAATTTCCTGTTAGTATCCTTCCAGCCTATTTGTTCACTAGAAGTGCAACAAATGTCAACAAAAATAACACTCTATGTTCCAATTTTTAAATACAATTGAGAAATCTCAGATATTTTACACTTCTCAAATAGACTTGTGTACTATTAATGAAAGTACTATTATGACCTTGCTCAGATCTTATTTAGTTCTGGTGGCTATTAGTGAAGTTGAAATTATAAAGATGTTGAGGGACTGACTATAAACACCATGTTTCTGTAACATATAACGCACTTCCAATAGCAGTGCCAGCAATAATTTTAGGAAAGACTGAATGATTTTAATTGTTAAAAAATGGCCAATTTCTTGCTCCAGCAGTCTGATTCTTATTAAATCTGCTATTTCTGTAGAACTGAAGGGTAAATTAAACATTCTTCTACTTCAAAAGTTCATTCAAATTGTAAACAGTTGAAATGAATCTTTCCCCTCTGATCAAAACTGGCCCTAAGGGGATCCTGCTTGATTTTTGGATTGGTAGATGTGCAGAAGCATAAAGCTTTCTGATAATGCCATTTCTAGAAATGCCTTCTGCATAGAATGGTGCTGATCTAGTCTCTCCAAGGGTACTTGTCACCAACATTAAATCAACTGGGTAGATCTCCAGTATCTAATGGAGCAGAACACACTAGCACAGCAAAGAGTGCTGCTCTGCTTATTCCCAGGGAGGCAGTCTGAAAGCTGTGCCTGATTTTCCAAAGCAGGGACCAGACACATGACAAACCATTTATTTTGCTTAAGACACTACTGGAGAGGGTTCACACACTGCAGAAAGCCAAGAGTCTAGGAAGACCACCCACCATCCTGGGCTTGGAACTGCATTGCCTTGAACTCCTTTGACAGCAGTGGGTGATACTTGTAGCACACAAGTTTGTGGTGCTCTGTGATCCCTTCTAAAAGGCAGGAGCCAATTGGGAAGCTATGAGAATGATGCACTACAGAGCTTCACAGAGTTTGAAGGAAGTGATCCTCCTGCTGGCCTTGCTAGATTCAAAGTATCAGGAGAAAAAGCCTTGTGCAAGGAAACAAGGAACTCTGTGAGCAATTGAAGTTACTGTAACAAGTGGAAGTTTGTTTTCCAGACCCCTGCGGCCGATGTCCAGTGTCTACCACACACACACATGCTGTGCTGCATGTGCACACAGCAACTGCAAAGCACGTGTGCAGTAAAATCAGACCATCCAACATCTGCGCAGCACATCTGGTCTCGTTTATGTGAGATGCTGACTTGCTATGTACATGTGCCTTCAGAGAAACGTTTTTAAATGTGCCTTTAATAACTTTTTGCCTCCTGACTCAATTCTCTGTCTAAAAATCTGTCCAAACTTTTTCCTAAACCCAAGGCATTCAGGATGCTCATGTCAATACTTTCTGATGTTCTTGAGGTGCAAGTGGACATTAAAACCTTTCCCTAAAGGGGAGCAAAACTGGAGTCCCTCCAGAAATGAACACAGGCAAGCTTTTCATGTGAGATCTCTGTTGTCACTGGATAAAACTGCTCAATAGGTTCAAAGCTGTGAAGGGTGGGGGAAAGAAATTTAGATTTTGTACTTCTCTTTGAAAACCTTTTATTTTCCATACCTTCCTTCATATAGAACATCAACAGTGGCACTTTCAATACTGTCCTGTTACCTGGAGTCCAGAAAGCTCTTTGTCTTGTCAGCAAATAGCAAATGCAGAAAACATGAACTCTCCACAACTGGCATTTGCCCTAAGATTGAGACAACGAATCCAAAGTAATCTAAAATGCCTCTTCATTGATATTAGCGATTCTTAATGTTTCAGGGGGGTATCTGCTTACTCACACATATATTTGTACCTTTCCCACTAGGATGCTGCATTCCTATGTAAATTGGTAAGGAAATTTGTTCAGCATCACAAATTCAAGAGGCATACACAAGCCACATACAGTCTTACTTACAGCTAATTACATGGACTGCAAGTATAATTTTCCTTATTTGTAGCTGAAACACATTTTAAAATAGCTGCTTTATAAATAATCAGGCATGTAACAAAATCCACATGAGTACTTGAAGGTGGCTCTGGGTTCTCACTCAAAAAGTTCTACAGACCAAACCTCTACAGTGTTTCCCATGTGAAGGGGGACAGACAGCCTTGCCTAAGGATGCTTTCCTTTTATTGAGTGCATGGCAGTGTTCTGGGTTATGAAGAATTGTTTCATTGTCTTCATTAGCATTTCAAAATCATTTAGCTTGGCTGGAGCTCTATAAAAGATTGCTGTGAACTGTATCACTGTATGTATATAAGCACTACTGAATACAATAGGAAATAGGATATATTTACATTTTTATGAGAGTTTCCTGCGTTAAAGGAATGTGCTGACTACTTTGAAGTTGAGAGCAAGTTCTCTTTCTTCTCTCCTCAGCCTGAATGTGCTGATGTGCAGCATGACTGTAGTATCACAGAGTAGGCGAAGTCATTGTTATTTTAACCATTCTTGCATGTTCAAGGGTGCAAATGCAGGTGTGGGTAGAAAACTGAATCTGAGTGCTGGGGCTTGTCTGGTGACTCATTTCACACCTTGTCTGTGCTTGTGAGACATGTCACAGGGAAGAACTGTGTTGTCCCCTTTCAGATCACTTTATTGAGCCCTGATGGCAGAAGGGTAAGAGGGACAGGTCCTAGACTTCTATTCACTTCAAAATATGAAACCTTTAACACAGCAGGTTTTGTATAACTCATCAAAGTGAACAGTAAGCTGGCTAGAAACTGGCTCAAGGTTGGACAACTCAAATATGGATCCTTTGTACAGCTTAAGTCCCTGCTGAAGAGTAGCTGAAGGCCATGATCAGGCAGGACTAAAGGCATGCCTTGTAAGAACAATGAGCAGGGGAAAAGAGGGGACAAGCAAGGAAGAAGAAAAGGGAGGCTTATTAGGAGTCAGACTGTCCAGTGTTTCAGCATAAAGCTGGAGGACACACTCACTGAGCATGTTCCTATGTCAAGTGGACATTAAAACCCAGAAGAAGGGTGCACTGAGTCTGTAAGAACTACCTGACCAAGAGGACATAGCAGATGAGGCCTTCTATAATGGCTAGTAAAGGTTTCTTGGTTTTATGCTCTCATTCTCATGTTTTTCAACCCTCTAGATGTCGACAACATGGCAACATTCCAGGAAAACCCTAAATTGCGTTGGTGATCATTTCACAACACAGAAACATTAGAGGCTCAACCACAGTTTGAGCTCTGCCGGACCGATTGCTCACAGACTGTGAAGAGCTAGTGGAAAATGCAGTCATGGTTGGCAGCTTGGGCTGCAGTGGCCACAGGATGATTGAGCTCAGGATCTGAAGGAGAGCTGAGAAGGGAAGCAGCAGAGTTAGGATTTTGTATTTCAGGAGAGCAGGCTGGGGCTTATTTTTAGGGAATTGCTAGGTGGAGTGCCCTGAGAAGCAGCCATGAAGGGGAAAGATGCCCAGGAAAGCTGGCTAATTTTTAAAGAAAACTTCTTGAGTGCTCAGGAACAAATCATCCTGTTGGACAGGAAGACTGGGAATTCTGGCAGAAGGCCTGTTTGGCTAAGTCAGGAGTTTCTCAATGAACTAAAACACACACACACAAAAAAAGAAGTGCACAAGAAGTGGGAACAAAAAAAGGCAATGAAATAAGTGTGTAACAATATTGCTGAGCAATGCATTAGGACAAATGTTATAGAGACAAAATCAGGATGGTCAAAACAGAAGGTGGGTCTGAAGCTAAAACTGGCCATGGGCAGAAAGGGCAATATGAGGTGTTATAGGAATGTTAGCTGGGAAAGGAAGCTCAGAGAAAAGGTAGGTCAGTAGATGAATGAGGAGATGGTCTAGTAACAAACACGGAAATCACTGAAGTACTAAAGCAATAAAATCCTTTTTGCTTCACATACAAAACCTGTTCCCAGAGCCCTGTGTGTACGCCATGTATTTGGAAAGAGTAGGGGGGCACAACACTTTAGCGGAAATATTCATTTCATGGGAAAAGGTGGATGCTGACAGAGTGGCTGATGTGATTGTGGTGCCTCTGTCCATGAAAAATAATGACATTCAGGAGAGGCAGCTGAGGACTGTGTCCTCTGGACATTTCCAAACCCAAGGACAAGAAGGTAATGAGGGCTAGTCAACAGTTCCAAAGAGTAAATCATCCTTTGCTAGCCAATTACCTTGTCTGACAAAATGACTGACTATGAAGGCAGGGGGAGAGTGATGGGTGTAATACATCTGACTTTAGTAAAGCATTTGACATCACCTCCTCCTGTAACCCAAATTTCACCCAGCAACTCAGGAAGTTTTGGCTTGAGTAGAGTAGAAATTTGGGCTCAAGGGATAGAAATCAGTGGCTTGAGGTCTGACATCTAACTAGTGCAGTTCTTCAGAAGGTAACACTACAATCCATGTTATCCAGTGTTTCATCCACAGTCTTGATGACGCAAACAACCCCCCACAAATTTGTGGATGATGCTAAATTAGGAGGCAGCTGCTGACACCTCAAATGTCAGAACTTTACAGCTCTTCACAGGTTCACAGTGACCTGACAAAATGGGACTCAGTAACTACAAGTACACCTGGGGCAGAGTAACCCAATGTATCAGTACTAGCAGGGAACAGCTTGGAAGTACAGCAGCCTCACTGGAAAAACCTGGGATTACAGGTGTTACTTGGTGTGACAGTAGATGTCAGGCTGAACATGTGACAACTGTGTACTCCCATCATTAATAAAGCAAATGGATAAGGATACCCTTAGGGAAGCATGGCTAGCAGATCAAGGGAGGTTATTCCTTGCTTTAATTTGCTGCTTGGGAGGCCACAGCTGGAATAACATGTCTGGCTCTGGGACACACTTCAAGAGGGAGATGGTCTTGCAGAAGGTTACCAAGGTGGCCAGGGACACAGAACACATAAGCTGTGAAGTAAAACTTAGGAAGCTGGGCTTGCTTGTAAGGAAGAGACAACAGGGAGATTGAACAGCCCATGACTACACAAAGTGAAGTTATGAAGATGAAAAAGTCAGACTTCTTTTTACAGTAGCAAGCACTAAGCAGACAAGAGTAAAGAACACTTTTTGTGACTTGGGAGGCTCAAATAAGATTTTAGGAAAACATTATTCACCAAGATGGTAATGCAGCACTGGAAGAAGCTATGAGAGATGCTGTAGAGTCTCGAACTTTAAGGTTTTCAATACTTCTCCAGGTAAAGCCATGACAGACCTAATCTAGCATTAATGATTGCCCTTATTTAAGCAGAAAACTGAACTACATAACTCCTTAAAACAGCTCTTGTAATATCCTATGATGTGTCTGTAGCCTTGAAATGTGGCATTTCAAGTTCATTATGCTCCTGTGCTGTGTATCAGGGAAGGTTATACAATTCAGATTGTCAGGGAAAATTTCTTGGTAAGGAAGTCATTTCAGTTTATGGCTTTTTCCCCCCCTTTATCTCAAAGCAGATATTTTTTAGAGTTGTTTGTTTGTTGAAAGAAGAGGAAATATTATATTCAGGCACTTTATTTTGAAAGGTCTCAGTAATCAACAAAATTGAATTGCACATAAATCCAGAAACTGATAATTAAGCAATCAAATGGAAAGCAACCTGTAGTCAAACTGCTGTAATTTTTGTTTACAATATTAACTTCAGCATTCCATGATAAAAATGGTTTGGTTCAGCACTTGTATTATAACAGTGCAGGAGCTTGCAGTATATTCTTCCCATGATTCCTTACAGGCCAACTACTTTGTAGTGAACTCAACATTCCTGCTATTTACTGAGGTAAATCTTATTCTGTCTTCAGCAGAAGGCTGAAAGAAGTGGAGGCATACCTTCAGCATCTTTCATTCATTGCATGATATTGGGAATGAGCTGTACCAGCTTCAAGGGCCTTTGCATTTTGTGCTGAAAGCAGCTTTACAAATGTCAGTGGTTACAGGGAACGGGAGGAGAAGACAGCCTTCCTTCAAGCTTCCTATTTCTTTGTCTGGTTGAGGCATCTTGAGGCTCTTGTGACTAAATTGCTTCATGGCTATAAAATTAATTGTTGGCTACAGGCTTGTTTCTCCATGAGAAAGGCCTACTCTCTAAATGATATATTTTGCAAATAATTTCAAAATTTGTGAAATGTTATAGAAAAAGCTAGCAAGTATTTGCTTCTATAGATAGAAGAAAGCAGTTGAGAAAGCAACACAGGAAAGCTTATATTTTGTCCTCTAATATTGAATTTCAACTGTGCTCAGAGGCCTAATTAGTCAGGCCAGAGTGTACTTTTTCTTAAAAAACAGGATTTTAAGAAAATAATATGCAAAGAAAGAAGGCAAGAGGATTTGCTTTAAGTTATGTGACCCACTTCAGCAAAAAAAGAAATGGGACATTGAGTAAAAGTGGCAGAACAAGAAAACCAGATGTAGACTGAACAAGATTGGAGCTTCAGAACATGTATGCCTACACATTCATTACACATCACTGCAAATTCACCATGAAATCCTCAAAAGTAAGCCTGTTACATCTGTTCTGGAAAACCAATATTCTCTCAGAATATGACTGACCCAAAACGCCTTGGTCAGCTTTTCTTTCTATGTGCAACAGTAAGGATTTTTATTCTTAGTATTGGCAGCTTCCATACCAAAAATTGTGTGTAGGTTAGCTTCTTCCTAAACTGATCTGATAACCCCTCAAAAACCCTTCTTCTCTTCTGTGAGGAAATCATCTGCTCGAGGTGCAGTTCTGGCAACAGTGTTTCCTCCCTGGTGCATAATTTCAGTCATCTGGCTGTGTTGGGACAAGCAGCAGGAGGTGACTGAGCCAACATCACTGCCTTTGGCCACCAATACAGCAGAAAGATGGAGCCCCCACTAAATCTGGCCTTGCTGCCTCCTAGGCTCTTTTATTCCCACTACAGGGGTGTCACCCATGCTTATGCTCTTTACGATCCTCACACCGTAGAGCAGCCTAGAGCATCACGGCCTTACTGCTCCGCTCTCCCTGGTTAGGACCTACAGCACGTGGGTGTGTATGACCAGGAAAAATGGCCCCACACTGCAACAGGACAGGCTGCGCAGATGGAAGACTGAAAAGCAAGATGACTGTGACCTGATTTTCAATAAATTTTGACTTGATTTTACTTACATTATGAGTTCGTGTAGATCCCTTACAGCCCCTTTGCATTGGTGAAAAATGGTATAAACCTCCTCTGCCAAGGAGCCAAAGTGCTGATTTGTAAGGGAAGGAAGGGGAGAGGGTGGAGAGGGAGAGTACAAAGAAGAGCTAAAACATCTCTTAAACTCTAAATAATTCATTGTTCACTGGCCACTGTTTTGTTCTCTCATTTCCTAGTTCACTTTCTCAGTTCAAACAAATAGCTGCCTGAAAGACTTCCTGCTAATGCAGTGGCTACCATATTTGGAGTAAAAACCCTTTTAATGATTTGACTAGGAACCTTTGCTTATTAACTGCTCAGCCTCAGGATTATGGAGGTCATGGAACCCAGGACACATTTACTAAACTGGCACTTACCTCCAGGTGTGGTATTAGCCTTGTTATCCTGACTGATTAATTAAAACACACAAGTTTGCTCGAGACCAAAGAGCAGATGGTCAATACAGGCTGGCATCTGTGAACTTGACTGACCAGAAGTAAAACCATATTCATCTCCACAAAAATCCTATGTCGAGTAAGTCTAGACTGGAAGGTCACAACAGGGACTGCTGCTCACAGCTCTTCTGGAAGGCGCTTGGGACTTTCACTGTCTTGGAAATTATTACACACTTGGAAAGTACTTGTAGAAAGTTAAAGTCTTCCATTCCAAAAGGTGGCTTGTCCTGCGAGTTTTGTGTCAGACCTACCGCAGTGAGCTTTCTTCTAGTGATTTTGATGAGAAAAGATGATGCCCTCCTTGTTCCACTGGAAAGTTATCAGCTCTTTAACTCACTAAATAGAAGTTGGAGGTGCTGTTTGCGTGGTCTGAATGGTTGTTACTGAAATTAACTGATCTTCAGTGAAGGACAGAATGGCAGGGTGGTGGCAACAGCAGCAGTGCCTGTCACCAAGGCTCTTGCCAGCCCCTAAACAAATAGGAGCTGCTGGGCAAGCAAAAGCAGCATCTGCTTCTATGACATGAAATTGTCCAGGTACACTGGTCAATGAACTGTGGCTGATAAAACAGGCAATGTCTGATATTTCTCTGCTGGAGTACAATCAGTTACCAGCTTCCGCATCTCCACAGATCCCACTGGCCTTTATCTTTTTCCTTCAGAAGTTTTTCAGTAAAGCTTGGACCATTTTGTGTGTGTAAGTAAGTGTTAGATTTATGTACTGTGACAACCTTGATCCTACCATATGTCAGGAATTCCCATATGTTCCTTCATTTGTAGCATCCACAAGATTCACCCAATAAAGGCAAAAGGTACAGCCTGACTACAGACCCTCTGTCATTCAGCTACAAACAGCTGGTAGTGCACATTACGAGGCTTATTTAAAGCTCAAGTACTTTCACCCATCCTCTCCTATAACTAAATCTGGCACATAAAAATGTGAAAATAAAAATATCAGTGTAGTGTAGCATTTCAAAGAAGCATTCAGGAAGCAGACAGCCTGTCTTGCTCCAACATGGGGAATCCTGTGGCTGAATGTACGGCCCATGCTCTGAGAATGTACCCATCTCTGGCAAGAAAAGACAGGTCCTCTAGCTGTGATGTGCATAACTTACCACGTAGCTGCTCACACTTGCTCTGGTAGTCTGAAGCACTGGCTCCTTTGTGTGACCACCTACTGCTAACATTTTGATTTCAGATAAATCTCCACAACTGGCTCTTGATTGGAAGCAGAGGAGTGTTTTTGCACACAGGAGTGTTCTCAACAACTCTATGAACATGTTGTTAGTTGAGGAATAATGGGTTTGAGGCATAAGTACAATCTGACTCTTTTTCTGCGGGATCCTCTTCAATCACAGCATTTACAAATATTTTTAGCTTTAGCCTCCTCAACTGTAGTTGCTTAATTTGACTCTTCACAAGTCATTTGCAGCTTGCTCTTGACACAAATAGCACAGTAAAGAAACAGCTTTAAATCTAGTGCCTCCAAGCTAAAGGAATAAAGGGGACTGAGAAAGGTGGCTGTAGAATTAGAGCTGCTGTCATTTATGCAGGTTTAAACTTTTCCATGCCCACTTCAATCACCACAGATCCTCAGAATACCCCATTTCAGTCAGTTCCTGATCTAGAGATACACTTCCCTGTGAGAGGGTGGGAAAGAACTGGCAAGGTATACAAAATAAGTTTATAAGCAGTAGGAAGACAGTAGAAAGAAAACCAAATGATCCTATAAATTTATCCCCTACAGTGAGTCCCCAGGCTTTCCCACAGTCAGCTTCCAGGATGGGAGTGGTGTCAACAGTGGCAACAACAGCTAGGTCTCAGGAATATTTGCACCTGTCAGAAAAATTTGTCCATCTTGTCCTTTCTCTGCTTTCTCTGGAGTAACACTGGCACTGTTAGGAGACTTATAACTAAAAGATGGTGTTTGCAAAAGTACAGATGTAGGTGATCCTCAAGTGGTCCCATGTGACCCAGCTGGAATCCGAAAGCTGAGCTGTGGTACCGATGTCACGAGTGCCTTCACCGAGGGGCAGTGTGCCAGGTAAATCAAATGGCTTAAGCTGGAGTTACCTCAAGGAACTGCCTGTGGTGCTGTCTTTACACAGCTAACTGAGGTGCCAGCAGGCACCTGTCACAACCCGGATATTGCAGAGCAGCAAACTGGGCTAATCCACAAGGGAGGAGGAGCCAGGAGCTGAGAGAGGGGCAAGATAAGGAGATAAACCAGATCCAGGGTCCATCCAGAAGTTTCAGTCAGAAGAAGTAGAAGGTTGGGCCAGAGACAGGGATGGGATCAACGACAAGGGTGGTGTAGCTGGGACAGGGACTGATGGCTTGGGCTGAGCTGGAATGGGGTACTGGGTCATGGGCAGCGGGGGGAAAGTCCCAGGGGAAGCTTGGCAGGGGCAGTCGGGATAACAGTGCCCTTAGGGCCATGGGGTTCACAACCAGAAGTTCTCTCTCAAGGTAGGAATCCAAAAACTTGTGTTTCAGACAGAGTAATGTTTTAGTACAATAAGTAAAACACGTAAGCATGCTTCATTGCAGAGATCAGAACACCAAGTACCGGACCAAAGAATTATGTTTTTCTTCTCTGAGGGTACTTGGCACTCTGTTCTGTGCACTCACTTCTCCTGCCTTTTAGAAGGTACATCGTAGGTAGCTGTCACATCAGTTTGATCATCCAGTCAGGTGTGCATTTGATCCTGCATTACTGAGATTCTTGTAGCTGAATGAGAACAGAATAAAATACTACAAGAGAAACCAATTCTGATCACTATCAAGATATTGATATGGTCGCTCCAGCTGTTAACTGAAAGACATTTTTGTGGCCATAGAAGCCAAACAGTGAATACCTTATTCAGCTGTTGCTTCAGCAGAACTTGCCAATGAAAATGGAGCAAAGAGTCCGAGATCTAACCTATAGATGGTCATGGAGAAGCCTGGCATGCATAAATCATAAGGGGAGCTTATGGTAGTTGAGCACATTTGCTTCTTTTGCACATAAGTAACTCTCACTCTTTAGGGTAACTGGGGTAAGAGACAGAAATAACCCAGATAATTGAACTGTCAGAACAGCAAATGTATCCATCTTTGGAAAAACTTGTATGCAGACTTCAGTGGAGCAGAGAAGCCTTTTAAAATAGATGGCTAGTGCAGGACCTCCTGGGAGGCACATATGCTTTGTGTTATAGATTGAGCTGAAGCCAGGAACGGTGGGGTAAAGCAGGGTTCACAAGCCACATATCCCTACCTGGCTATAGGCATGAAGCACCGCTTCTTCTGGTATAAACAGAACCAGTCTAGTAAAACTAGACTCAGATATGCCTACCACCATATGCCTTTGGGTTGTCCAGATTAAAATTGTTATCTTCTGTCTTCATGTCAGGACTTAAATTTGGATTGAGGGGTTCCAGTAGTGACTTATCAAAGTTTTTATTTTGGAATTTGATCAAAGCTCTTTATTTTATGTGCTTTGCCTGCAAATTTGTGAAATAATACCTTGTGCTTGCCTATACTGTTGCAGTCAATTTTTGAAATTTATGTAGCTGGTATTTATATACGTGAGGAGAATTATACCCACTGCAAACAGAAAATTTTAGATATGTCTTACAATGGCATCTTGCATTTGCCTCAGAATAAATGACTCTATAACCAAGAGATCAACAGGGAATTAAACTGTAATTACAGTTTAGGTATTCATTATAAAATTTACTTTACATGAATAATAATCTTAAGAAATACTTAAAATTTGCATTGCATGGCGAAAGAAAAAAACCCATTATTACGAAAATGCTTATGGGGTAAACGGGCTTGGGAAAATCGCTACATACGGGAAACTGCGGTTATTCTCTTCGCCTGGATACCGGGAAAACCAGGTTCTGCCAATAAACTGAACAAAATGCTCCCTCTTGTGGTGTAAAGTCGGTCATAGGGGAGCACAGGGCAGCAGCTGGAAGCCGGCGGGCTGCTCCTGCAGCTGCAGCCGGAGCTGGCAGGTTTGGGAAGCCCTGGGCTGTGAGGAGCCTGGATTTGCTTCTGTTCCGTTGTGATGGTAAGCGCGAAGAAGGCGGTCTTTCATTTGCAAGGCTGAAAGAGGGGCACAGATCTGTGTCTTAACTTGTTTTTTTGTTTTTTTTTTCCCTTGTTTGCTGGTCATCTCTCTCTTCCTAGGGAGTAAAATGGAAAGCACCCACCCCCCCCCTACCCCAGCATAGGTACTCCCTACTGATCCTAGCTTCTGAGGAAAAAGTTCAAACAGCAGTCGGACACAAAAACGGAATTGTGGGTGACAGGGATACAGGCAGAGTGGTGGAAGGAGAGGGGAGGTGGCTTTGTGAGTACTTTGGACTTGTGTTGTGGAAATGCTGGGCTAAGAGTCATGGCTTGTGGCTCTTGTCAGACCTAATTAATCACCAAACAAAAACTTATTAATCAGAAGAACAAACAATAAAAATTAAAGATGAGGAAAGAATATTTAGGATTGGAGAAGATGGAAATATGACAGGAGGTGACACCTGGAAGAGAGACAGGGCTGAAAATGGCTGGGCCTGAAATGCTGAAGCTGGAGGGAAGAACACTGAGATACAGTAAGAGTTGACAGGCAAGAGGTGACAGGAAGGGCTGGCTAAGAAGACGGAGGTAGCTTGGGTATTTGTCAAAGCAGAGTAACAGTGCGGATTTCAGAAAAGCAGCTGTTAATTACACAAAAGAGCCTAGACTAGCTTGTGTTTCCACAACAGTTGTTGTTCCTCTTTTTGCAGGTGTCCCTGTTCTGCACTTTTTCTTCTTCCAGATACTGTTTTTTCATTTCAGAAGAAAAGGTGAGGATACCTTACACACCCTTAGTTAAGACAAACATTCAAAGGCTGCTTAGAATACCCATTTGCTTAAAAGTATCACTTTTATTAAATAAGACATTAAGATATGTATCATACCTTGGTGCAGCTGAGTAACTGAAGTGAGCATTTGACGAATTTTGAATTTGGCTGTTCTGAGATACATAATTTAGCATGTAGGTGTCTTTCAAAGAATACTAGATGGTAAACTATGGTTACCATCTCAGCCCTCTAGCTGCTGAAAACAGTAAAAGGATCAAAACCCCTCATAAAGTGATAGTAGCAATGATTATTTCTGTGCCATTTTTGGTTGTACAGGCTTTTCCAAGCAAATGACTCAGAACACACTCAGGAATTTTATTTCTGAGATATACTGTGAATGCTGTATAACTTGTAATTCAGCTACAAAGTCTGATAGTGTTCGATTTCCTGCAGGTAAGCATTCATTGCCTAAGACCACATTTAAACACAGGGTTAAATAACAGCCTCTTTCTTTCCCTCTAATATTGCTTCACACTAATTCTACAATGGTTGAGCAATTTTACAAGACAATCTTGACAGTCTAATTGTCATGGCCATGTGGGCACTCTAAGGCTTGATTGTCCCTGCCCAGCCTAACCTGGGGCTTCCCCTGCGCCCTACCCATGGTCCAGGACTGATTTCAGCCCAGCCCAGGCCCTCAGTCCCTCACTGAGCCATTCTGCGGACGTGTTGCTGTGTTCTGCCCGCCTGTCTTACACCATGGCTAGATTTCGGACCCACCTTGCCTCCCACTTCTCTCCAGCCCTGCCTCACAAATACTCCTGGCTCAGAAATAAAACTGAAGAGAGGGGTTTTCTCCCTTGACCTTGCAGCAGGCCACCGCCGGGCAGGGCCGGCGTTACTGCTCCCTCTACAGGGATGCTCCCGGGAAAGGGGGCGGGCGGACCCCTGCTCCCGCGGGCTACGCGGAGGCAGCGCGGGGGCGGGACGCGCCTCGCCTCCGTGGGGAGCAGCTACCTCCTTCTCCGACGGCCGAGGACGTGTCAGGGCGTGTCCCCCTCCCTTTCCTCTTTTTCCTCGATTACCCAATTTGCGCTGACTGCTGCATGCCTCACCCGTGCGGTGCAGCCGCTCCTCCAAGGCTGTTACCGTGAGCGCAGAGATATCGCGGCTGGGGCGCGGGGGGAAGGGGTCCCGCCCGCCCGCCCTCCCTCCCCCAGCTGCGGCAGGGCGCAGCCAGCCCCGCACCGCGCCTCAGGAGGGTGGGATGCTGCATCGGGGCAGGTGTGGCATGGAGAGCTCTGCGCTTCGGCGGCTGCAGAGCGAGGGTTAAACCACCGGGAAAACGCGGAGATACCAAGGAGAACTAGGAAAATAAAACCCTATAAAATAAAAATATGAGGAAAAGACTGGCTTGAGAACGCTTTCACGAAAGTAGAGGGAATTGTGCCTGCGCGGTTAATCCGCCGTGCCCTGCTCCGCCTTCTCTCCCTTCACGCCCGGGGCTTTTGTGTGATGGCAGGGGGACAACGGGGGCTCCGGCCGCGCTGCCCGGTCGTCCCCGAGCCTCGCCTCTGGCGTCTCGGACCGGCTCCCCGCCCCGGCAGCGGCTGGGTGGATGCTCGGCACAGCTACAGGTTGCAGGGTGCGGTGTGTGAAACACAAACTCAGATGCATTTTATTACCCGATAGTTTTCCTTCATGGGAATGTCCGGGAAGCGTGACTCCTCGCACCGCACGTCACACCGCACACCACGGCCCTCAGAAGAACACCCTGGCCGCCGCGCCCTCCCTCTCCAAATGCCCTGCTCCCTTTTCGCTCCATACCCATCGAAAATGCAAGCCGGACTTAACCTTATCACGAGCCTACTACGCGTCTCTCACTCGGTCCTTGTCCCCAGATAAATAGGAAATAGCTTCCATTG